>JAANDH010001610.1:2940-43286 GCA_011799765.1 Nymphaea thermarum | reverse complement strand
AAGTTGAGCTTGTTTGACATATACGCTCCAACTTGAGGGGGAGTGTTAAGACATGTTTATATTGAGTGTTAGGGTACTTATGTAATAAGGGGTTCTTTTAATGACTTGCGTGTAACTTCTCCCTCTCCTCTAGTCTATATAAAGAGGAGTTAGGGCTTCTTTAATGTCAATTAAGTTTCTCTCTCATAAGATTTAACAGAGACTTTTTCTCCTGTGGCTAGGATGGGCACCATATGTCTTACTGTGTCCGTTGTTGTACATTATGATTGGCCCTTATATCAGTTGGATGTCAACAATGCTTTCTTGTATGAGGATCTTGATGAGACGGTTTATATGCAGCAGCCTCCTGGCTTTGAACGTCAGGGGGAGTGTGGTAAGGTGTGCATGTTGAAGAAAGCTATATATGGCTTGAAACAAAGTCTTCGTGCTTGGTTTCACAAATTCTCATAAGTTGTGTTAGAATGTGGCTTAAGAGGTCTCAGCTAGACCATTTGTCATTTTCAAGAAAGGATCGAGAGGTATAGTTCTGCTAGTGGTGTATGTTGATGATATTGTTTTGACAGGTGAATGTGAGTAGGAGGTAGCTCAAACAAAGAAATTTATACAAAAACACTTTGTTACCAAAAATCTTGGCCAGCTGTGGTACTTCCTTGGCATTTAAGTTACTCGTAGTAAGGAAGGAGTAGTGTTATCACAAAAGAAGTATGTTCTTGATCTTTTACAGGACACGGGGATGCTTACAGGACACAGGGATGCTAGGAGATAAACCTGCAACTGGTTTAGGGTTTTAAACCCTAAACCCCAAAAGAAGTATGTTCTTGATCTTTTACAGGACACGGGGATGCTTACAGGACACAGGGATGCTAGGAGCTAAACCTGCAACTCTTCCTATGAACCCACAGGGATGCTAGGAGCTAAACCTGCAACTCTTCCTATGAACCCACAGGTACATCTGTATGATAATGACTTAGAAGAGATAGCTTCACAAGCCTACAAATCGTTGATTGGTAAGCTTCTTTATGTAACAGTAACTTGACCAGATATTGGTTTCGCTGTGGGAAAATTAAGTCATTTCATGGAAAAACCAAAAAAGTCACATTGGGATGCAGCTATGCTAATTGTCAAGTATTTGAAGTCCTCACCTGGCAAAGGCCTTTTCTTTAGAAAAGGTACATCTCTTAATGTTGAAGCTTATAGTGAAGCAGATTATGCAGGCTCAGTTGATAACAAGAAGTCTACCATAGGGTTTTGTGTGTTTGTGGGAGGAAATCTCATATCTTGGAGAAGCAAGAAACAGAATGTTGTTTCTAGGTCCAGTGTGGAGTCTGAATATCGAGTTATGGCTCAAACCGTTGCTGAAATGACATGGTCTAGATCCTTACTTGAGAGTCTTGGTATTTCTACTCCTATACCTATGAAGATGTTTTGTGATAACAGGGGCTGCCACCTACATTGCCAATAATCTTGTATTTCATGAGAGAACAAAGCACATTGAAGTAGATTGTCATTACATTTGTGATATGATTCAAGAGAGAATCATCTCCACCATACATATAGCCTCTGAAGATCAAGCCGCTGATATCTTCACTAAAGTCTTGCCTATTGCAGAGTTTTTTAGATGTTGTGACAAGTTGAGCATGATTAACATCTATGATTCAGCTTGAAGGAGAGTGTTGAATAATTTTTGTGTTAGGTGGTGTTTTGAATATTTAAGAGTTTTAGGAACAACTCTTTACAAATAAATGTTCTAGTAGTGGACTAATATTGTAATTTGTTATCTTACCTAAGTCTCATTTAACGTGAGAATAGGGCCGACTATTGGAACAACAAACAAAATTTTCTCTCTCTCCCAACCTCTTCTCCTCTCCCTTCTTGCTTCCAGCAACAACGGTCATGTGATGCATGATCAACATAAATATCAATTCACTGAATCACAGTGCTATTATAGACACAGATGAAGACTATTATAGACACAGATGAAGATCTCAACTAGGGTGAAACCACCATATACCTATGTCACATAGGTACGGGTACGGGTATTGGTACGGACTATTTTCAAAAAACTTGGGTACGGGGATACGGCTGTATATATATATACATATATATACATACATACATACATATATATATATATATATATATATATATATATATATCATAAAATAAGAATTCAAACAAAATACCGCAACGTTGTATGTATTTCATGAGTGTAAATGGTGTAAAGAACAAAACTGAAATCCTAAATTTTGGATAAGAAAGGACTCAGTCAACTTTGATCAAGTCTTATATCGGACGGATATGGTCCTGGGTACGTTGACCGTACCCGATACTGTTTGACCAGTACCCAAGAGGTACCTGGGACAGTACCAGTACCAGCACCACTGTCGTACCTGACCGGTACGGGTACGCTGCCTTTACAGCAGCACCCATGTGACAAAGCCATATACACACATATATATATGTCCAAATATGTTTGTGCATGATGTTAACTGAATGCTAGTTCTCTCTTAATAATGCTATTAGTTTGGAAAAAAATCAAAAATAAATCTTGACAGCTGACTGTTGTCCTATGCCATGTAAAACACAATTTGCTCATACTTTCTTCTGCATTCTTTATTAGCTATGAACTGCACACACCAACTCCAAAAAAGAAATTCCATACCAACCTCCAGAAAAGAAATTATGGAGAACAGGCAGCATGAAATGATGAAGGCATGAGCTTTATGTTAATAAGATGACCATATCACTACCCTACATGCATGTTCATGCCCAGGTAATGCACTAACATGTATTTTAACCAGACATTTCTTGGACTGGATGAACTTTGTATTTTCTGAGAATGTCAACTAAAATGTCCCTCAGATTCAGTTCCAGTGACTAATTTGGTCTTCTAATCAAACTAACACATTTTTCTCTTGCTTTTTGGCTGGAACCCGAACCAAGGCTAACCATGGTCGATTTAGACTTTCAGTCTATACCTCATGCTCAATACACGGACTGTAAACGTCCTACGACTTACATTTAACTAAGCACATTTGTCACCTGCCACGGAATCCAGCTCATGTTGATTCTGTTCATTCTATTAAAGCTTGACAGCCAATTTCTCTGCTTTTGGTGATTATAGGTGTTCACTTGATCCAGTTTGTACATGTCTATCATGTAGCGATGAAAAAAGATTGCAACACTTTCAGTCTGGGGTGCTAGAAAATATTAAAGAAGGAGAATTAGGCAAAGAATTATCTGACTTCAAGAGATAATGGCATCAAGATTTGATCTTTAGGTCAATTAGGGCAACCATTTTTACTAAAAGTTCCAGTTTTGACTTTTAAATTTTTAATGAGAAAGTTTTCTCTTTCAAAGTTTCCCTAGTCTAGCGACTGATCAAAACCTAAAATCTAAATCTGAATTCTCATCAAACTTATGATTTGTGAAGAATTTGATGAAAAAACTACTGTTCTGACATATATGTGGTTCATTGTTAGTTGAGAAACAAGAAGCCACCAACAGAAACAAGATTTAGACTTTTTGTTATTTTTCTCAATAAATCTGAAATCAATGAAATCTCCAAATCTTGGATTACTTTTTGATTCACACAGCTGTTTTAGAAGAGTCGGGTTTCAACCACATTGTACAAGTAATAAACCCAAAATGAAAATAAAATTGATAACCTATTTTACTCTTGTGCACATGAAACTGCAAATCTCAGGGAAAAACTTACAGCTCCTGCAGATTAAGTAAGTTCCCGAGTTCAGACGGTAGGCTGCCAGAAAAACTGTTTGGGCCAAGTTTCCTGAAAATTCAATGCAAAACTTCAATAACCACATTCATTTGCCTTAGGGAAGATTTGAAATTTAGGTTCAAATTTTTTAGAAATAAATCAAAATATATTTATGTTTTCCAAGTTCCTTTGGAACTGTCCCAGTCTCCCAGAGAGGGAATTAATACTAAAAGTTCTGGCAATAATCAAGAAAACGAAAGGATCACAAGAAATTTCCAGATAAATGGTAAAAGCCAAAAAGGAAAAAGAAAAACAGATCAAACTATCAGAACTCAAAACTATCGAAGAATTGAATCACAAACTATACAGGGATTGCATGGACGTTAAATTCCCAATCGATGGAGACAACGTCCCTGTTAACATATTCTGACCCAGATTCCTGCAAAGCATGAAACACACATTATGGCTGATGGCGATGCGATAGCAACTAAATGGATGATAAATCAGCGAAAATAAGAGCAATATACAGATAAGTCAGGGCAGTAAGGTTCCACAGAGCATCTGGTATACTGCTATTCATACCCACACTGAACACTTTCCTGCAAAAGGAGAGGAAATGAATTACTACATAATATAAGATGTAAAACTTATAAATCAAAACCTTATATTTACGAATCAATTGCCACTGAAAGTTACTCAATTCCGCCAGATATCGAAAACTTAGAAATCAAAATGTGTGTATGAGTTGTGCATCAGAGAGAGAGAGAGAGAGAGAGAGAGACAATTTAGTGATACGGCAAATGGTGCCGTTATTAACGCTGCAGTTACACTTGATTGCAGAGTTGCCCAGCCCGCTCTCAATGTCAGTAGAATCGATGGCAGTCCCGGTGCATGGTTCGGTTAGATTCCACGAAGCAGAGGATCGGAGACTCCATTGTTGTGATATGCTTCTAAAAGCACTAGCTGTTGATCACAAAAGTACTTAGCTTGTAGTATCATCTTTTAAAACGTCTAGCAAAGGAAAAGAAGAAAGCGTTTCTCACATAAGAAATGGAGAATCAGATTAGGTGTTAACTGGAACGAGATCGATTTTGTGGAGCTAGAACAGCAAAATAGAATCTACCCAGTTGCTTATCCACAAATTCGGCAAATAAAAAACTTTTAGTTGAAGAGATGGAAAAGAAGGGGGGAAAAAAAAAAATCAAATGGAAACATCAGAGCCCCAAATTTTTTGGAATGTGGTTACTGTTCTTTGCTTTTCCTACTAAAACTAGGAAAAAGAGTTCAACAATAATGCAGATGAAGAACAATCAAAGGAGAGCAATTTATCTTCATTTAAGCAACAAGATGAAGATTACCATCAGCTGGGTCAGTGCTCGTGGTAGCTTGAGCTTGGGCACCCTTGCCAACCAACACAAAGCAGACAAAGCCGTGAAATGTTAAAAGAAACAAAATCCGCAGAGACCAACCAAAATTAAACACCTCCATTGACAAGGGTTCTGTTATCTCCGGCTTATGCACAGCTCTCCAACGCAAAACTACTCAAAATCCGCAGACGGTTCTGAGATCAACGCCTATCTCCAATTCTCCATGGAAATGTTTTAGGTACTACTTTCTTTTTTCTGTCATTATAAGCTGTCAACTGGGCGGAGGAAAAGTCAGCAAGGCTGAGAGGGGGCCCAATGAACTTTGTTATGTAAGCTTTTCTTGAGAATATCAATTTTTTTTTTTTTTCATGGCCACCAAGGCCGCCAATAATGCAGGCAGAGATGACGGTGGGGCCAGGAAGTTGCTTGGCAGAAAAGAACGACTCAGTCGGTTTGCTCAATACATTACCAGCCGTCGTTTTATGAATATACCGACGTTTTAGATTTTAGGACCTCGTTTTCAAGGATTCAACATTTTGCAGTCGTCACCTTTTGAATGTGAATGAATCGGACTTTTTCTATTTTGAATATGAACCAAGTTTAAATCCGACTTGGCATTAGAGACATGAGTTGGATGAGCATAAGCACTTCGAAATCTAATAGCAAGCTGGCTCGAAGTTTTTGTGTAGGCATAGTGAGTAGGAGGATGATTTTATTTTATCGTTTAAAAGAGAACAAAATATTATTTTATCTTATCATTTAGAAAAGAATTGAAGCTCCCATCTAATCTTTAACCCCTTTAGGATATTGAGCAACTTTGAGTGCTTTAAGATGCCACCTCCGCGCTTTAATTTGCATTTTAATAAGTATAGGAGTGTTGATTGACCAATATATACTGCAAACATGAAACAACCCCCAACCCTTCTCCCCATCAGTGGCAAAGATAAAATTTTTCTGGTTGAAAAGCACTCAAGTCACTAGCTCAGATTTAGTGGGAGCTACTGCCCATACCAACCCCAGTATATCTCTGCCACTGTTCCCCAACCCATCAAGCCTGACGGATGCCACATGGCCAAACTGAACAGCTGCTCGTATCCAATAGGCCTTTGTGCACCATCTCTTGGCCAAGCCGAGAGCTCCACCTTATGTTCGCTACATTACAATTTTTTTTTCCTTCAGAGAAGAATATTAATGATAACTAGCACCTAACTGCATCTTTTTATTGTCTCAGGGACGCATCTCATTTGAATTTTCAAGAAAGAATACGAGTGATAATTTTCTTGTCAAGGGATGAGAAACCGTAGCTGCAAGCATAACCATCCTAGGGAATTGATTCGGGGTTGAAAAGCTTCAAAAATCATATCCAAAAGGAAACTTGTATCCCCTTTGCTTAATCAATGTTGATTGGCGCAGATGGTATCAAGATAAAATACCTAACATGAAAGCGTTGACTGATTCCAATATTGTCAATTGCAGCTCTAACTCTCATAGCTGGAAAAGTAGCAGAATTTGCCATCCACATTCAATGTCATCTCCTTTGATTTTTCTTCTTTCTGGTTACCCTTGCCACGACGAGGAACTAATCAAAGACATCGTTCGAGAGTTCCTCCATGTAGGGGCTTGCCATTTGCACCATCGAAAGAGCAAGGAGGTCAAATAAAAAAATCAAGGGTGAAGTCAATTTTTTTTTTTTTTCATGGGATATTCAATATATAGTTAATAAATTTTCAATTAATCATGTGACAACGATCTCGATCTGATGAGACTGCATATATAACTGAAGTTAGGTCCACTCAAATTCAACACTGAAGGCTCTACAACGCCCCCACCTAAATCTACCCCTACGAGAAACACTACAGCTCAGGCCGTGGTAAGGCAGATGATGTGGTGCCACCAAACACATACGTAGAACTCATCTTTCATGGTATAGCGGAGTGATTTTTTTTTTCCTTTTTCTCTTTTTTGACTGTGTAGTTCGCGCTTGGCTCAACTTATCTTACGGCACAACATAATAAGCGTTTGCGTAATTTGGTGCCTGACACAATCTATCCTAAGCAATTAATGTGTTCTAACCTATTATGCTGCCGATTAATATGTCAGTGGATGTTATAATTATACATCTTTAATTAATCACAAAGGAATTAATGCATAAATTGACATTGATAGTGCATCATATGTGCTTGAGGTTAACAAATTATGTGCCACAGGCTGAATCATGGAGTACAAACTTCAAACATAGTGATTAAATTAAAAATGACGATGGTAGCTACTCTCTCAAGGTCCCCCTGTTTCAAGACAGATGTCCCGTCTCGTGGATGTGATCACTTGCTCCGAGAGCACCTGAAAGAGAGAAAATACTAAAATGTCAGTACAATGACTGAGTACGATACAATTTCCAAGTTCTCACACAATTAAATGGAGACTCGATGTGATCCTCCAATTAAGGGACTAAGTGGAGATCAGTGCTACAGTATATAGTAGAGATCAATCGTGCAATGTATAATGGAGACGAATCAGGCAGTGTAGACGAATATCATCGATCGATACGATATCCATCTGGTGAGCAGCCATACCATAGAACAACAAAAGCAAAATGTGTAAATGCATGATAACTACATTACAGAGTTACAGAATCAACAAAATAAACGTGCACACACCCACCTGAGAAACATATCTGTTGCCCCATGCAGCTTATAGTCCTTAACATAGAGTAATTGGGAATGGCATGGGCTAACATCTGTCATGCCTCAAGTTAGTTGAGCACAACTATTTTACTGTAGTAGCACCATTCTACACATCGCGGCTTTATGTTGGTGTGTATATATATTGGTAGAAACCTGATGCTAAAGATAAAAATCAGACCCTTTAATTTGCAATATATATATATATAATAAAAGTATCTTAATATATTTATAAAAGCTATTTTGATATAAAACATGTTTTGGTTCAAGTTGAATGTTGAGGCTATGGGGAGCATTCATTTTTTCTTATTTTAGATTGCAAAAAACAAACGTCTAGTTTTTATTTCTGACTCTAACTGTTTGGTTTTTAGAAATTTTCTCCATTTTTCTCTTTCTCTTTCTCTCTCGTGTGTGTGCGTGTGTATATATATATATATATATATACATGCCCTAACTCTTTTATAGTTAGGCTCAACTGAGTTATAGTCGGTAAAGTCCGTTCGTGGTAACACCCGCGTTACGCTATTGCCGATGCTGTAAACGTGTTAAGGTCAGGCATTTGCATAGAATAAACAAGAAAAAATCATGCATGGAAAAATGCTGGTCACGAATAAGAGGAGATAGCAAGTATCCGACATGATACAAACAACACAGTACTGCTTGCTTACTGCAACTCAGAACTATAGACAATATATCAAGATCATAGTCCATTCAACTCTTATTCGAGCTCGCGGATGAGTTGTGCCATATCTTACATCAGCATCTGAAATCATCTGCAGGTAAGTGAATCCCAAGCATATATCTGATATTAATTATTATCAGGCATTACTCATCATATGCTATCGTAGACATACGTATTAGGGTCGTGCCCTCCATTTATTCAACGTATACCAGTCTTTAGATATCCGATAATAAATAAATCACGAATGTAGTAAGAAATGAGTGTTTGGACCTGATTTGGTGCCTACTAAAATTTAATTGAACCTTGAAACTGGAACCAATCTCGGTATACAATCTCAATGGTTAAGCTTTTTTTTGTGATTCCAAAACCATGGGATGGTGTTACGCATGTAGAAAGCGCGGTTCACATAACGAGAAACGTGAGTTCTAATTGTCAACTCGTTGTAATCTTCGAATTAATAGAAGAACAACCTCACAAAGTGGACTGTGTCCGGCTTGACTTCTTCCCCGATCCCCCGCGCCCCGTCCCCGTTTTAACATTGTTGGTGGATTCTTGACCCTGTCCAGGTCTAGATCCAATTCATGATTTGTAACCAATTGATTAATGTTAGTATTTGCAATTAATTATTAATTAATTGTGGTTTAACTAATTTAATTAATTACTAGTGAACTTAAGCGGTCATTAACATGTGCTTAAGGTGTCCTAATTATGATTGATTTCCTTATTCTATCATCTGCCTAGCAATCAGTTGGCCTTAATCCCGATTTAGTGTCACTAATCCTATGATTATTAAATTTCTAATCCACCCCAGTATTTTACTTAAATGTCACCCAAGTTTCTAATGTTGTTAATTATGATTAATTAGTGATTCATCGGTGGATTTATTGACTTAATCGGGTAATTAGCCAACTTAATCCACAAACTAGGTAATTAAGAAGCACTAGCCTAATTAGTATCCTTAATTTCATCATTAACAATTGACTACTCTGCCCCCCCCCCCGAATGTCTTTAAATTCACATCCATGCCCCTTCCTCATCTACATGTTTGCCCT
This sequence comes from Nymphaea thermarum, assembly GCA_011799765.1. Classification (NCBI taxonomy): domain Eukaryota; kingdom Viridiplantae; phylum Streptophyta; class Magnoliopsida; order Nymphaeales; family Nymphaeaceae; genus Nymphaea; species Nymphaea thermarum. The sequence goes on along the minus strand of JAANDH010001610.1, from coordinate 33,786 downwards.
TGTTCTTTGGGATATGGTTGGATAGAGGACCAAATTCTGACTGAGTCTAAACTAGGGTTACAAAGTCCATTTTTTCTCCACCGCTGGCTAAGAATTCTTCTTTAGTTACAGGACTTTTACTTTTCAGCAAACACACAAATATGTGGGAAAGCCAACCGATGGAGTCTGGGTCTCCAAGATCACTTCAAGGACTCGGTAAAGTCAGGTTTGGGTAGCGTTGAAAAGCAGGATGTTTGAATTTTTGGTTAGTGGAGATTAGAGTTCATTTTCAAATTTTGCACGTTACATTTTTCTTTATTTCTTTTTTTTTTTTTTTGCCCAATATTCTTGACCAAAGGAGCACCAAATTCATATGCCATGTTGCCATCTTGTAAAATTGGCCACAGCACAAGCGTTGGCCTCTTGCTCACCTTTTAGCGGAAAACCTACTTGGACTCTGCTCATGTGACCGTGGGAGCTGTATTTTCAAAAACAAAAAAGAACTATCTTCTCCCTTTTATTTTTATTTTGATCTAAGAAGAAGAAGAAGAGTTATTGCTTTTGGAAGAGTGTTAGGCATTTGATTATGAAAGGTGTTCTTGTCATTTCAAGTCATAAAAGTCCATTTCTATGTTCAGGTAAGCTGCTTCATCAAACAGGAATTCTTTCTTCCGATGGTGCTGACAGGCACACAATTTTTTATAAAACCTTTTCACTAGTAATTAGTCTAGTGCACCTTCGCTGTTGAACGAGACTTCCTCCTTGTAACACGAAGGGCCCACTTCAAAATTTCCCAACAAAAAAAAATAAATAAAAAACTTTATTTAACCTATATAATCATTTTTAAAAATTATATTTTCGTCGTTATTAAAATGAAATTATAATTCAACCCCTTTAGTAAAAAAAAAATTCTGACTCAGTCCCTACTTGTTGATCCCGCATGATAATAATACGCATCGCTTCCAAGTAGTAGTTGTACTTGGGGGAGCCCACTTACCCGTACCGAGACTAGGTAAGTTTTTTTTATGAGATTATATGTAGGAACTATGAAAGGAAAATTGTGATGTGATGATATCAATTTTGTTATTTAGAATTAAAAAAATAAAATTATTACTGTACCACCACACACCAAGATTGGCAAAAACATCGTACCAATATCCGCCACCCCTACTGGTACATAAGTGACATAGCATAGCTTTCAAACTTGTAAGTTGTCGTGCACGTTTTGATTGTTTAGAAACAGTTCTCCAAAGCAAATTGAAGTACACGATTCTCCCGGCGCTGAGAATGCCCCAGGATCACGTGCAGCGCACAGCCTTTCTAGTTCCTTCTACGGGAGCACCGTCCATTACAGCATACGGTTGACACGGAGACACCGTGGTCCATCGATTGGAACATGCCTTTTGAGGGCCAACCTTTGCTTTGTTATGTCAGAACAAATGCGTTCCGTTGAGGATGCATCGGGCTTGGTGGGCATTCACTCGCTGGCCAAAAGCAAATGGCTATCACAGTGTGATTATGCTCTTGCCAATGAGTTAAAAGGATAGGGGGCTTAAGTGGCCCACCAAGTTGGTCGATATAACGTCTAAAGATTTTGGATTCAATTCGGTTTTGAATATAGAAGTGATCTTTGGATTGGATTCGGTTGCCAATTTGAAAATTGGATCCAATTGTTGATCTGAATTGGAATCGGATGTGTTATAGACTTTTCTCTTTTGAATCTGAATTTAAATTTGGATATGCGTCTGATAAATTGAGTACGGTAAAAGGGTATATCTGATTTGAGCTCGATCCATTAGCATCCTTTACCCATCACATTATATTAGTTAATGTGGCCTTCTATTAGCTGATCTATTAATAAACTAATAACGACAATCAATAACTTTTTATTTGTAACTTTATTGTAACTGATATGACCCAGTGCATCTTCTTTCAGTTTTGTCCTATATGAGACCACATCGGATGCTTACAATATTGGTTGCATTGATGGTAGGCCTGGGCATAGGAGAGTCAGGCTCGGGTCCAACACGTGAAACTCCAGCCCGAGCCTGGCTTGACAACCAAAGCTCAAGCCTGAGCCTGTTAAATTATATATATATATATATATATATATATATATATATATATATATATATATATATATATATATATATATATATATATATATATTAATAAAATATTATAATTATATATCAAAATCAATAAAATTAAAATAAAAAAAATTATCGGGCTTAACCGGTGCTTTTTAAATTTTGGGTCCGAGCCCGGGCCTGAGTGAGGCAGGTACGGAGTAGCTAGTTCGATGTTCAAGCTTAATTGAGGATGGAATTGAGGAAGGAGCTAGCATTTTTTTTAAGAGTGAGACCGAATTATACTTTTCAGAACTTTAACAAGGGCCGAAATACATTTAAAGTTTGTCTCGATTGGGTACCACTCTTGCAGCCTGCATGAAACAATGTTTTACCTCTAAATGCTCATAATCATGTAGTGTGTCCAATCAACTGCTGAGCTTCAATGTCTTTTGAAGAGTGAGTTCGAGTGGCATTTTACCTATAACCACAAGTCATCGGCTGATTCTACATCAGTTGGTTTAAACCTCCACTTAATTTCACCTAAGCTTCATTGTGGCCATGAATAAATGACCCAAGTTTGGGTCCAAAAGTAATGATAATTTCCCAATGAAGACTTGCTTTAGCTATGGCTCTAATGGGTTTCCTTAGACAAGCTTATTGTCTATGAGTTGTCGCCTTGCATGCTGTCATAGATCAAAATTCTCCTCCTACTGCTTGGAAGCCCACAGTTTCATGATGAGGGTTCTTTTCACCTTTCCCTCATGATACTATTTCGGCATCATACATGTGTATTTATAAAGAGGGAGACAAGGCCGATAATTGGTATTTTGGTCACAATCAGCTTTTGCATATTTAGTTATTTATTTGTTTATTTTTAAGTCAACGATATCGATGTGACTTACTGTGTCCAGAAAACTACATGAATGTGACAAATGGCGTCCATGCAACTTAAAACCATAAAAGGTATCTAATTCGACTAGTAAATTTTATATGGAGCCAAGGATACTTTGGGAAGGACCATAAATTTCTGCTGGAGCTGACGGCAGCATTGACAGCGCAAAACCTATTAATATCATCAACCTGCCAAAATTTATATCTACCTAACTATAATCGATGCCAGTCCAAGGACTTTAAATTTCTGTAGTAGATCTGAGGCCATGAATTTGAGATTCATCAGGTAAGGTACATATTTGAAATCAACAAGGGGATCGCAAACATGGCCGGACATATGTTTATGCTAGAGCAGTGGTAGAGTGCCAAGCATATGTTTGGCAAGTAGAACAACAAGACTGCTTGTAAATATGCCTAAAAAATGGAGTAGATTTATGGAACACCTTAAAAATTATTTTATAAGTATACATCGACTTATTCATAAAGCAAAGCAGTTACAAACTACTTTATGAAAACACGTACACATACACATGCGGAGACTCCCTCCACCCTTCTTTCAGAAAACCATCTGCTGGAGGTTGTGCCTCCCACTTTATTAAAGGATCAATGAATGACATATACAAAGAAAACAAAAAGTTACTTGAGAAGGCCCTCTGCAATATTTGCAGAAGGGGATATATGAGAAGACAGAAAAGAGGTGAGCAAACTTCTCACTGAGGGGATACTCCATCTCAATATTCTCTCTTCCCTCTAGTCTTGCCCGCAGCCAATTCCTCCACCTGGGTCTGTTTGAGATCAACAAAACCTTTCCCGCATTCTTCCGAAAAGCTTCCACGTCCTTCCTCTTGACCTGCAAAATGTTTTCTAGAATAGAATTTTCAAGAAACCCGAGAGTATCATTGTGATGATATACCTCTGATACAATTTGTCTGTCGCCACTCCAACGGATGCCAATGTTCTCTCTTCCCTCTAATCTTCTAGGTCACCACTATTTGTATGGCAAATTCATGCTGGGTCAGGTCAGGCCAGTCATTAACTAGAAAGTGCGTCCAACTCCATCCATATATGACGTCCGATAGTACCTGAATTTTCACAGGTTATGGACATTAAAAGGCGCGGGCAGAGCTTCTTGGTGGTTGAAGAGTGTTTTTTGGGGATGCAAAGCTATAGCAGATGGCATGAAATGGGAAGTAGATCAAGGGAACTGAAATTTTGCCAAGACCGCTGGGCGCCGGTATGCCTCTACAACGTGATGATTGCTGAAGAGTGTCTTGAATTAGGTGATCCTCTCCATATGACAGTAAAAGAAGTGCTGAAGTCAGACATTATTTCTATCCCAAACCTTCAAAGACATGCTGAACAATAATGGCATAAAAAAACATATGCTCCGTTCTGTAACATATAGATTGCTTTGGCCCAATAAACCTATTCATTTAGTCAAAATGACCAATATATGGCAGAAGATTAGAAGGCGTTTTTCTAGAGATGAATGGAGAAATCAATATATGGAGGAAGGATTGCATACCTAGAGCTAGTTGGTTCATACTTGTTGCTTCTTATCAAAGACTGCAAACATTAGACAGATTAAAGAGCTCTGGAATTGATCATATTTTTCAAAAGGGCTTCTGGAGATTCATAGTCAGAAAATTCATGTGTCATCGCAACTTTCACTCGAACGTTACTCAATAATTCAAGATTTGGTTTATGTACAGCCACAAAAAAGGTTGGTTAAACCGTGGTGGAATATCACCTTCGACGTGGTCATTTGGAGTTTGTGGACAACTAGGAACAGATGTAGACTTTCCGAGGGAAAATACAAAGTTAATCAAGAGACTAGGAATGTCTGGAGTACCTGTATGGAACACTACAATTTTGCAATCAACTTGAGGCAAAGGAAAGATTGACAATATCAATGCCACCCTCCAAAATAGGCCTGCGCAGCATTTTCCACCCAATCAAATGTTTCCTTGGATTCGCATTTCCACCTCCGCACAGGAAATTACACATAACTCTAACCAAAATTTCCAAGAATGGAGTCCAGAATCTTGAAAATGTTGCACCAAAATCTAACTATTTGCATAAGCACATATTTTACGAGACATAATATGCCTGCATAGGACAAAAGAGAAGCTTTCCACATGGCCAGTTTTTATCAATTTTCTGCACTAGCTCCTCACACCATTCTTGTTTAAGGGGACCGGTGAATAGGGGTAAACCAAGATACCTAACTGGGAGGTTACGTACACTCCGTTCTGTGGTGTTTATTAGCTCCTGCATGAGTCTCCGCTTCACCTTGAAAGGAATCACTGCCGATTTCAAGGAGTTGACGAGTATGCCTAATCTGTCTATCATTTTCCCTAGAAGCCTTTTCAAGTGAGGAAGGGACTGCTGATCAGCATTACAGGTCATCAAGAAAAGCTAAAAGGCCGGTCATGTTTTCTAAGGCCTTGTTTGATGGCAGGAAAGAATTTAACATGGTAAATTTATCATGGTAATTTTTTTAAAAAAAAATTATAGGATGAAATTTCTCCCTCTTTCAATCTGAGGTCCTCTTTGATAACAAGGTAGAATTTAACGTGGTAAAATTAACCCTATTTGATGCACATGGTAGTTTTTTTGCAAGGTAAAATTAACCATGTTTGACACAAGGTAGAAAATTTGAGCGACTTTTTTCAGGACTGTTAGTAGTAGTTTTTTTTTTTTTGTTCTCCTCCCCAATTTCACATGGGAACAAATTGGAAGATGATCTTTCAAAACAATAAAATGTTGAGGTTTACACCTACAACAAATCAAGAGAAATTACCTAGAAATTGGCTAGATCTAAACTTGTAGAATCCAATTGTTCGGAACTAGTCAAAAACTAGATCACAAACACAATAGAGAAACACCACACACACACAAATGAAGAAAAAATATAGTTACAAAACAGAAAAATAACACATGAATGTACCAGAGCAAAGAAGACCTGATAGGATGAAACATTAAGACCCTATTATGGGACTGAGAAGCCACTTTCCATATGGCCATTCTAGTTGAAAATCAGATAAATAGAACATACTTGGTTTTTTTCACCAGTGGCAGTGGTGGTTTTCTAATATTGAATTATCAAACAAGGGGAGGCCCACAAACAAAGAATTAAAATTTGAAAGGGTTTAACAGATTGCAACACTGTTGCAGCAAGAAATCAAAATTAGATTAACAACAACCACAAATTAGATGAGGTGAGTAAGTAGGTTATCCTGCAGATGAGATAAGCAAATCCATAAGGCATAAATTTAGGTGGGACCCATATCCAATGTCTCATGGGTTAACATTGCATGAACGGATTTTTTTCAACCATTTAGAAAAATAGAATGTTAAGGATACTGAAAAACCAGTCCCTAGATAGGTTGGTTGACATGTCGGCAACCTTCATTTATATGAATGCCTCAAATGTATTTATGCACATCCATATAAAACTGAGGGTTTTAGCCATGATAGTTATGCAACTCTCTCTTTCTCTCTCTCTCTCTCTCTCTCTCTCTCTCACTCTCTCTCTCCAACAGCCTTGCTAAGTTGCTTTCCTTACGGCTTGCACTTGTTTTGCCTTCGATCATTAACCAATTCCAAGTTGCTTTCATTAAGGGTCGGTGTTTGCATGACGCTGTTATCCTGACCAATGAGGTTGTTCACTCTCTATAGTGTCTGCATCTTCTTTCTTTCATCCTTAAATTGGACATCTCTAAGGCCTTTGATTTGGTTAGTTGGGAGTTCCTTTCTGACCTCCTCACCTGTCTTGCTTTTGACCTGTCGTTTAGGCAATGGATCCTTTCGCTTGTCATGGAGGCCCAACTTGTGGTCTCCTTCAATGGGTTGTGTGGTGTTTCTTTTGTCTCGGTTGTGACCTTCGTCAGGGCTGTGCGTTATCGCCTTTGCTTTTCAACTTAGTTGCCGAATATTTTTCTGCTTTATTTCATCATGTTGCGGTCGTTGGCTTCCTCACACCGCATTAACTCCCCCACTTACAGGCCTTCTCCACCCTTCAGTATGTTGACGACTTTCTCCTGTTTGGCACTGCTTTTCGCCAACAAATTGTGAGAACTTGGCTCATCCTTCGGGTTTTTGAGCTCATCTCAAGTCTTTCTATTAATTTCTCTAAGTTTCACATTTCTCTCATCCACACGGATCCTGTCACGGTACCTCTTGCAAAAGCTTGCTTTGGGTGTAAGGCTGTTGGCCTGCCTATGGACTATTTGGGTCTTTAGATTATGTTGTTGCCTCCTGTACCCTCCTTTTGGGATTGAGTGGAGCAAAAGTTTGTTGATCGCCTTCAGTGTTGGTAGAAAAAACAGTTTTCTCTCTCAGGACGTAACACTTTTGCTAAACACTATCTTGCGTTTGCCCCTCCATGCTCTGGCGCTCTTTCGACCTCCTGTGGCTGTTTTGAATAGGTTAGACCGAATCATTTGTAATTTCATATGAGATAGTGATCGGCCTTCGGATCGCCTTGCACATTGGGATATGGTTGTCTTTCCGTATTTTCGTAGGCTACTGGGGTTACCAACCTTAATTGGGCTTGTGAGTCTTCTCTGTGTTCTTGGTAGTGGCGTCTGACAACTGAATACTCTTTCATCACCCTATTCATTTGCTCCAAATTTGACATGCCTTCTTTAGTGTTTGGAGCAGTTCCATCTCTCACACCTCTCTATTTCACTTTTGGTGCGACCTACTTTTCGCCATTCCTCTTTTCCTCTACCTTGCTGACCTCCCATTGTTTGCACCCCCATCCTGGCCTCTTTCAAATTCCTGTGGTTTTACTTTTTCTTCTTGTTGTCTGGCTTCTTTTGGTTCTTCCATGGTGTCACTCTCACCCCGATCCCTTTGGTCCCCTGGTCCTTCTCCTCGTGCCATTGCTTTTGTTTGACTTCTTTTTGCTGGCCACATCAACATTTTTGACCACTTGCAGCACATTGGCATCAGTTTAGCTAACCAATGTTCTCTCTGTCTCACTGCGGTTGAGTATCGAGTCCACCATTTTACCTTTTGCCCTTTCTTCTTTAGTGTTCTTGCCTTTGTCTGGCCTTCCCTTGTTAGTAGTCTTCCAAACTCACCCACCATTCGTCTTTTTTTTTTCTTCTGTCCATCACCCCACTTGTCTGTTTCTTAGAGTCGTGTTTGAAGGTTGTAGCTCATTTCAACTTGGTGGCGCATTTGGGAGGAGTGTAACAATAGGGTCTTTAGGAGCACCTCATCTTCGCCAAAGTCTGTGGCTCGTCTTATGTAGGGGGATGTCCATTTTACCATTCGACTGCAGAGTCGTCTTCCTTCTGCAGCTAGGTGATGGTGTCGTTCCATCCTTCCACTCTCTCCCCACCCCTCTTATTTTGTTTTATGTGAGTTGTATTGTATATTTCGTCTTTTTGCTTCTGTGTTACGGTTTGTTATTGTAACTATGAAACTTCTTGTCCTCAATTTTTGTAGCTAGGAGACTTCTTGTCTCCAAATTTTGATATACATTCTCATTTTATTGTCTCTCTCTCTCTCTCTCTCTTTGTGTTTCTGTGTGTGTGTGTGTCTCTGTGTGTGCATGTATCCCGGCGGGAGGAATTATCCAACGCTTGCCCTAATGTATGCATTATGTGTGCATTTGTGAATAAAGGACAATGCATGCATCGGGGCACACCTGTGATTAAAGGTCGTCTGATCATGAAATGCATTAAGTAGCCTTGATGAGAGGTGTATATATATATATGTATATATATATTGTTCTAACCTTGGAAAGCAAGCCAAGTCAGGCCTAGGCTTGCTTGAGTTTGAGATCAAGATGGCTCGCTAAGTAATAATGTGAGCTTGGAAGCCTTTTGCTCAAGTCTTAAGGGGAAAAGGTCAAGTGATATCAAAATTAATGCAACAAAATTTTGCTCATTCATGTATTGATTAACATATATATATATATATATATATGTGTGTGTGTGTGTGAGTGTGTGTGTGTGTGTGTGTGAAAATTGAAATCTGCAGGCTGCTGGATGGCTAAATATTTTGAAATTCATCGCTAAATGTACCATGAAACCATCACTAGAAACATCATAAACCATTGCTGCATCATAAAGTATCACTAACATTTCATGGTTAAAGACTTTTAGCGACAAATTTTAAATATTTATCATATATATATATGTGTGTGTGTGTGTGTGTGTGTGTGCCCGTGTGTGTACATATACATACTCATAAAGGAAAATCAAATTTTACAAACATATAAATGAATAACCTTCTTTTTATAAAGATACAAATGAAGGATTTTTGTGCTTATTGCAGACAGACCAGCAGCCTAAAATCTTTTCATCTACCATATTCAAGCCATGGGAATAATTTGTATATCCAAGGCCACTAGGTCAGGGACAACAATGAGACACCTAAAATCGATTGGTAGACACTATTTTGTATAATCTAACCATATCGACATGATCTTGAGGATATTTTTATGAGAATCATGGACTAAGTTGGTCATTTTTCACAGAATGTGATATACAATGTTATTTCAACTTATGAATATTGGTGTATTGTATTGGCAATGGGCTGATATGGAACGATATAAACAATGCTAGAAATGAATTATAAATAGTACAGTTTAACTTAAAAAACATTTTGGACTGTTTAAGACACTTAAAAGACTTTTCGGCTCAATCTGAACCTGCCCATGGATTTCCCATAAAAATCGACACTTTGTAGCCAGTTTGAAAAGCATTAAAACATATATATAACTGTAAAAGGAAATCTTGACATAATGCTAATGCTATACATTGAAGAGTTTAGTTTATATGAAAATTTTTATTCCATGGGTACAGTAGAACAAGCATCAAATTTTGGGGGAAAAAAGCGTCACCAGTTTGTTGCACTGTTCAGCGGTTAGGTATGGAAAAAGAAAACATCAGCATCAAAACCAACAAGGAATCACAATAGAAGAAGGGTTGTTTGAAAGAGTGAGATAGCAATAATTGGTTTTAACATGGCAGCATGGAAGAGGGTGCAATTGAATTAAGGGTGTTGTACAATGCACTTGATCGTGAAAGCGGCCTTTTCAAGATACTGCTAGAAAATAACATCACAAATTTGTTTTGCCCAGACTGAAAGTACCATATCAATAAACACCATTTGATGGCAATCACTGTGTTCTATAGGAAAATATTATTTTGTGGATAGAGGCTACCTAAACATACAGAGTTTCTTAACAATACATTGAGGTTTTCATTATCATTTTTTTTACACCCCACATTTTCCAATTTTTTCCAAATGGCAATCTGGAAAATATCCATAAAATATTTCTGATCGAAGTGGATGAAGCACTCACAAATTCAATTTAGAACAATGAACTGCAAAACCAGAATTTTTTTGTCAAATATGAACAAGATTTCAAATCCGACTAAAACCAAAAACAAAATTTGAGATCGATCCGGATCGAGGTCCAGAAGTTCAAATGTTCACAATTAAGATTAAAATTCTCACTAGTTAGAATTAAAATCCTCTTCCAATCTTACTTTAACACACAGAGAGAAGATAGTCGATGCAACTTTCCGTCTCTCCCTATTTTCTTCCTTAGATTTATACAAGGAAGATCCAACTAAAGGAAAATGAACTAGGAACGGTTTGCGTGGACCAAGGACTTCCTAATTTTCCCAAAAATATCTTGGAGCCAATTCAAAAATTCACACTTTTTAAGAAACAAGAATCCAACTTTAAAATTTTGGAGATCCTACATTGGGTTCGGAACATCTTGATAGCTAACTAACTCGGATCGGCCCCAGCTGAGCGGAACCATTCCAATTAAAACAAGCCAAAAACTCATTCTCAAAGAAATTCAACAGAAAGAGACATCTCGATAAGCTATGGTTGAGCCCATTCCTAGGCAAATCACCCAAGACTAGATCGACAATGATCTAAGATCAATCTTATATATCAAGTAAAAAGTCGCTCAAGAGAGCTCACTTTTTTCATTTCCGACATTTTTGGAATGAGCCAATTCTAGAAAGATAATCGGGTTTTTCAAATAAAGAGAAATTGAGAAGGTGTCTAAGGAATAGACGTTTTCCTCAAACTCTTTTGTAATTTTCCAAAAAACTAGGAGAGCACCCTAAAATAGGCGTGCCCGTCCCCTATTTCCAATTTGAAATAAATCAAATTCAAAAATTAAAAATTTTAATTATGGCATCCCAACTGGATGTCCCATTCAAGCATGGTTTCAAGGATGAAACCAGAAAAAAATTTTGTTAGAGAAGAGGGAACAGCCATAAATGGCGTCACCCTCTCCCTCTCCTTTCTTCTTTGGGCACCAAATGAGTTGGTTAGAAACCAACTCATTTTCAGCTGACATGAGATCTTGAGAATGAAGAAGAGAAACAAGTGCGCCCACTTTGCTTGTTCTTCAAGCTACACAAGAAGAACAAGCCAACAAAAGTAGGAAAAACAATTAGCAAGGGAAGAGGTGCCACTTGCATGCAAGGATGTCTTCTTCCCCACGCCAAAATCGAGAGGATTTGTCTCTTGATCTCTCCCATTTTCGAAAAATCTGTTCAAGTCCCAACACCAAGTCATCATGACTTACCTTTGGTAACTAGCAAGGGATCCCGTTCCACCAGCTAACAAGTCCCTCTTCCATCAGCCAGCAAATCCTCTCTACCTGAGAAAGTAGAAAGCCACAGGGAGTAGACGTCCAGCACTAGGCGTGATCACCGGTTTTAACAGGATAAAAACAAAATGTTCACAGGTTACACGAGTTGCTTACGCGAGTTAAACAAGTTACATGAGTTAACGCTTACATGAATTACATGAGTTAACACCAAACTAATTAATGCCTAAACAAGTTAAATGAGTTGAGTTCGAGCTTAATTTTGTGTAGTCGAATCAAGCTCAAGCTAGCCAAGCTTGGGCTCTACTCGGCTCGTGTGCAGCCCTACTTCACGTCGACCATACTCAAGAAGTCCCCTGTTCTAGCCACAACTTTGTTTGTGCTCGCCGCAATCCTCCCATCCACTTAGGTCAGCCGTCAACCTACCTCGCATATTATTTCAATAGAATTAATTGCATAGCTGTTTATTCAACAAAGAAATGAGGAATGGCTTTCGCCAAGCAGCCGTTAAGGGGCTGGCTGTTGGCGTGATTAGACCACCTTCACCATGGCCTGATTCGCAGCAGTCATGGTGAGGTTGTCACCATCTTCTATCAAGCCAAAGTCAGTGGTTCATATACCCTCAGCCATTGGCTCACCAACACCCAAATCAATGGGCATATTTCTGCTATTTTACAATGACCAGCTACGTTGACCACTAGCTTGCCAAATTTGTAGTGGCTTGACACCACAAACCAGACCCTAATCAGCCCCACAACCTGGATTTTGACAAGCCGTCTCACCCAACTCGGCAGCTTACAGTTATTCGATTTTAGCTTGAGTTGTTAGCTTGGATAATCGATTAAGCTAGCTTCCAAAAGCAGTTAGGAATGGCCACACGTTATTTGGCCATCCTCACTTCATGTTCTTGCAGCAACTTTTACTTGATTCATGCGCCTCCAAAGGGATTGCTTTGAATCAAGATTTTCCACACCAAGGCTGGTTGGATTCACCCAAATTGGCAGAATCATTTGCTCTCCCAAAAACAACATCATTGGCACATTTTTCTCTCATGCTAGTCATTGAAACGTTATGGCATTATTTGTGATGCTCACAAGTGTCACATTGTTGGAAAAATGGTGAACATTCTACGTAAATCCTTATGTGAATGGTGGATGAAGACAGCCAACATGTGTAGGGTGGGAAGGGATTTTCTTAATTCAAAAGCTGGGAATGATGTCCAGCTGGGTGGCCACAAAAGAAATGTACATGTTAAAAGTATACGTGCATGCATTCCCATGATTCTCACAACCAATCCAAACCAATTTTTTGTTTTTGAAAACTAGAAAATAGTGTTTTCAAATACAATTTATACCATAAACAAAAGTCTGATTTCAAGGCTACCATTTATGTGAAACTGTTTGCATCCCAAAATTTTCATTGGTTTTGGAGTGCTTTAGAAAAATAAGGTTTTGCTTTGAAATAGGAAAGAAAGGGACTCGCCCGTCGGTACGAGGATCGACCGTTACCGGCGCCTTTACCGGGGGTAATCAACCCAAGGGCTATGTTTATCATTGATGCATTTCGTTTTTACTTAAACATCTTTTTGATCCTATACGCGGTGTAGAAAATATTGAAATTTTGATGTTTCAAACTTTTGAAAAGATTCTTGAAGAATTGCTTGAGAATGTGAAATATTTTGGAAAAAACTAGAATTGAGACATCTTTGTAAATATCATTTGAAAAACTTGAAAATCATTTTGAAATCACTTTAGTGTTCTCTTAAGACTTTAAGTAGGTTTGAGATTTTGCTCTAATTCGGTTACCACCTAGTTAGAGCTTCATCTCATCTTGCTTAAGTTCTTTTAAAGATGTGATTGTGCTCATTTATGATATTAAGTGAATGTAAATGCATGAATGCATTGATCCTATATGATTAGAAGAGAATGAAGCATTCCTACCACAACATTCATCTAAGGCATTCCTACCATAACATGCATCTAAGATTTTTATTTTTGTAAATATCATATATATAAAAGAAAAGTTTTTGAAAATGGATTGGAATTGTAGACCTATCAAGCATGAATCCGATATTGGGTCATTACTTGGTTTGTGGTCTTGATGAAGTCGGCAAATGAAAAATTAAAATCTTAAATGATGGATATTGAAAGAACGGAAAAGATGAAAGACCACATCCCAAGAGAGATATAGAGAAAGAGATCTTGAAAATCATAAAATCAAAGATTTAAAAGAAAGAGAGATACACATTCATATACGTGTATATATATATATATATATATACATATATGAAATATTGTGAAAATGATGTTTCAATCAAATAGAGAAGAGAAATCATTTTTAAAAAAGAGAGAGATTTAAAACGGAATACATGTATATATATTCATATATACATATACGAGATTTTGTAAAAGTATGATAAATCATCAACAAAGAATGACAAAGAAAGATATTCATGTGCACTCATATGTATATAACATTTATATACGCATATGTCTTCGTGAGTATTAAAATCAAGAAATGAATTGAAAATAGCCGACTTCAATTTTTGATTTAGGCCGGAGGGGAACTTGGGCTCATGCAAGAACCTAAGTTAAGTCTCCAAGGCCATATTAGAGGGTTTCTTTTGAAATGTTTTGGAAAATATGATTTATATAAAAACATAAAATGTCATGATTTGGTTTGCCACAAGGGATATATTTCTTCCACCGTTGGGTATGAAAAAAAATCAAGCAATACAACGATGCACTCATTAGGGTTCCTAATGGAGTGATTGGAAAAGAAACTAGCGCAAAATGTCATGCAAATGCATATTAACATGTACATATTCGTTAGAGTCTTCCCAGGTTGGACAAGCCCCAACCTCAAAAATCACAATAAGAAATCTCAACCCCAAACACTCACTCTCATCGTGCATTGGGTCCTATAAATGGAAGATTAGAATATCATGCATGAGCATCATTTCAAGCATGAATGATGAATGAAGACAATATATAAAGTATATTTTTTGAGATAAATGAAGATATGGATTTTGTTCCATCTTGCACATACTCCCGGTGCACTCAAGAGTAGCTCTTGATTCCGGATCATTTGAGCTATCTTGCATGGCCATGGGAAGATGGCAAGAGGAAAATGAAGATATGAAAAAGGAAAGATTGCATGATGAAAATGGAAAATCATCTCATCTTCTTATGCTCCCGGTGCACTCGAGCATAGCCTCTTGACTCTAAAAATAGAATTGAGGGCTATCTCATGGGGAGAGGAAGAAGAGAGAAAAGGAGGAAATGAAAATAGAGATTTTCATATCTCGGATATGAATAATAATAGAAATTTCATGGAGAAAAGAGAAAATGAAAATAGAAATAGAGGAAGATTACATACCTCGAATGTGATTGATATTAAAAATGAGTCCTCTCTTGAATGATCTTGGATTTGCCTTGAATGAAGCTCCCAAGATGTTGAAGATGAAGCCTACAAGAGATCTTTGATGCTCCCTTGAAGAGTTGTTGCTTGATGAAATTACTCCAAGTTGGAGAAGAAGAGAGAAATGGAAACAGAGAGCAAAGGAAAATGAGGAAGCATAAGAGGTTCCTCCATGGTTGGCCCCCCTCAAGAGAGAAGATTATGGGGTATTTATAGAGATTTTGGAGCCAAAATTTAAAATTCAAATTCAATATTTGAATTTAAGAGGGAAGAGCTTTGGAGCCAAAATTTAAAATTCGAATTCAAGATTTGAATTAAAGAGATAAGAGCTTTGGAGCCAAATTTTGAAATTTGAATTCAAGATTTGAATTAAAGAGACAAGATCTTTGGAGCCAAAACCCTAAATTTGAATTTTTTTGAATTTCACCCTTTTTTCATCCGAATTTCACATAATTTTGAATTATTTTGAAAAAGAAATTGTTTGAAAAAGGTATGATTGGCCATTAGGTTTATAAAAATATATTTTAAAATGGGTCTTGTCAATTTAAAAAGACTAAATTCATCGTCTAAAGAGAGGTTTTCTTGTCAAAAGGAGGGTCAAATGGGTCTTGTTCACCAAAAGACTAAAATCGCCCTCTAAAAGAAGTTTCTTTTGTCAAAAAGAGGGGCAAATAGGTCTTGCCCACCAAAACACCAAAATCACGCTCTAAAAGAAGATTTTTTTGTCAAAAGGAGGGGCAAATGAGTCTTGTTCTAATTTGGATTTGAAAGTCAGATTTTGGATCTAATTTGAATTTGATAATTGGATTTCGAGTTTGAAATGCTAGATTTGGATCTAAACTTGGATTTTGGATCTAAACTTGGATTTAAAATTCATTTTAAAAATAATAGACACAAAATTTTAATAGCCCCCTTTTTTTGAAAAATTTGGGGTGATAACAGAAACCCGAGAGAAGAAGACCACCATGATTTGGGAGAAAACGTGATTCATTCATTCGTGTATATGATTGATTTTTTTTTGTTGATGTATGCAAAGAGAAAGAGGTGAATGAAGCATGAATGTTTTCTTACTCCTTGAATGAGCAATGAATAAGATTCAGTGATCTCATCTAATTGATTCCACCAAAAATCAGATCCACTGAATCTATGAGTGTGATCTATCTTGTAAATAGAACATAGCAATCAAGTTGAGCTTCGCCTCAACCCATTTATTTCTGAAATTTTTAAAATTCCCCATGACTTCGAAAATTCAAGTAACAGAAATATCTAATCAAGTTGGATTTTCAAAAAAGAAACCCCTAGATCCAAAACAAGGACTTTGGTAAAGTCCAAAACCACAAAAGAAATTCACTTTTCACGAAATCCATTAGGAAATACGTATCCAAACATCCAACTATTTCCAAAAAATCAGTACATGTTTCAAAATATCAAGATCTTTCTAAAATCAATCTATTTCTAAAATCAAAGCTCAAATTCAATCTTTGAAAGTACTCCATCCTAGAAGAATTCGTGAATTGAATTTTTTCATCCAAAAGAGAAAATTTCTCTAAACCCAATTCCTGGACTTTTGAAATGTTGGGTTTTGGACCTAAGGAACCCATTTTGCCTACTTCCTATGCCAAAAAAATGAGTTGAAATCAACCTATCAAACGAATTTTGGAATCTCATTTCCAAAATTAAAATTTTCAAAACTTAAGCTCATGGATCTTACTCTTGAAAAACTTTCTTGACATCAAGAATAAGCTTGGAGGCATCCTACATTTCTCACCTCTAAGGTGCACTCATGTCTATGTGAGATCCAATGAAATTATGCGGAGTGAAAGAGAGTGAAATAAGGATGTACACGTAGTTTATGAATGCATGCATGCACTCATTCCACAAATGCACCAATTTACCTTCGCCAAGATCTAAGTGAGTCAAATTGAAGTCGCTACCATGACCAAGTCATATTGAGATAAAAACTTTCTACGTGAAATGACAAAATTACCAGTGGTTACAAAACTAAAATTTTCAAAATCAATTTCAAACCAATTCCATGGTTGAATTTTCATCAAAATCAAACTGATTTACAAATCCAAAAATCTTCTCAAAATCAAAGAATTTTTCATGATTTTTTAAATCAAGAACATTCTCCTAAAATTAGACTTGGATTTGCACTTATCAATTTTTGAATCTCATTTCGGGCTCAAAACCAACCAAATAGAATAAAGTTTTCCAAAAAAATCTCAATACTTTCAAAATTAAATTCCAACTCCAAAGACAAGTTCAATTGGTCAATTTCCGGCCATTCCAAGCCTAAAAAAAATTTCAATTTCGAAGATCCAATCTCAAAAACTCTAGCTAGACTTCAACTATCCAATCCAATTTTTTTTTTCAAATTAAAATCTAACCATCCAATCTATTTTTCCAATCAAATTTCAGATTCTAAAATCTAAACTATTTTCAATTTTCAATTCTTAATTCCAAGATCGTAGTTTCAAAAACACAAATGCCCAATATAACCAAATCTATTCAAAATCCAAAATTCAAATTCTCAATTCCAATTGTTGGGATCAAATCAAAGTCTAATTGCTAAAATCCGAGATTAATTAAAAAATTTCATTCCAAAAATGAACTCTCAACCTTCAAAACTTCTGAAATACAGTAATCTTCTCAATCAAATCCTAGTTTTTGTTCAAAATAAACTCCAAAAATCCAAAAACTAATCCCTGCACATGCATCTAGGGAAAATAACTTTTTAAAGTTTGATAAAACCTAGACATTGGATTGATTACCCTTGTTCATGGTGATAAAAATGGTCAATTTGTGTACCTATGGGTGGGTTCTTTTGTTCTAAAATCTATTTTCAAGCAAAGCTCAGATTTTGCTGCTTCACCTGCATCCATACCCACAAGAAGGATGGGGTGTGAACAACGTGTTTGAATTTAACACATGAGGTACATAACCAATGAGAATTGTAAATGAATTTTTTCACCATTGATATTCTCAACTATGAACACCAATAGAAGAGCATTTGGAATGTTAAAAGGATGTTTTTCTATACAAAAGTGCAAGTAGAATGTTCTTTTCTTAAGCAGGTCAAGATTATGTTATCTATTTGTGTTGTAACACCTACCAATTTTTTTGTCGGAAGATAATAGTAAATCCAAACGAGGGTCAAGATCTACACCTGGTCCTTTCATCTATGTGTGTGATCAAGTAGAGCCCGCTGTTTTGGGGCTTTCTTTTGACATCAAGTACACAGCAAGAAAAATAAAAGAGAGCTCGAGGGAGAAGGAGGTAGAGGAAAATGACGATAAAGAGGAGGAACATGAAGTGGAAGAAGAGGAAGAAGGGGCAAGCGAAGGAGGAGGGAGGAAGGCAGTGGCGCAAGGGTGAGGTCTCTCTCTCGTTCTCACCATGTGATGGGTAGAGCAACTGGTTGGGTTGGGTGACATATTATGGCCACATCCTCAGTTCAAATCTTAGAGGGTGTTATCTTGTGGTATTGAGGAATGTTGAACATAGGATTAGAGGTGCCATTATGGAGGCTAAGTGGACCGGTTCTTATCCCTCCATTTCCCCCCATCTCCTCTCTCTCTCTCTCTCTCTCCCTCTCTCTCTCTTGTTATGTCACTCTCTTATACTATCACTTGCTCTCTCTCCCTCTCATGCTTACTCTTTCTTGTTTTCTCACTCTTTCGCGTTCTCTCTCTTGATTTCAATTTTGGGATGATGTAGTTTTGAGAAATTCATCGATTTCTCCATTTTCTAGGAAATGGTTGAGTTGGGGGCAACGACAACAAGTTCGGGACATCATCAATGGTAAAAGATTTTGTTTTCACAGAAGGCTGGATTTTGAACTTGCTTAGTAAAATTCCTCAACCTAGCACTTGGGTTGAGCTTGCTTTGAAAGCCCTTGGCCGTTTCAATTGGCCAAGTTGTGCTTGCTTCATAAGATTTTCTTGTCTAGTGACATGGTTGAGCTAGCTTCAAAATGCCCCAAACCTAGCGGCCGAATTAAGCTTGATCAAATCTTCAACTTCGCACCTGAGTTGATTTGATTGGGATATCACTATTTTATTGATGGACAAGGATGATTTAAATGATTTATTAAATAATTCTTGTGAAAAAAAGGTATGTTGAAAAGCAATTTAGAAAATACTTCAAAATGTTCATAATTAAAAAGGTGCCCCAGTGTTGGCAATTGTCATGACTGGTAAGATATATGATCTAATTCAAAAGAATTGTGTCAATATATTGGGAAAAAGATAGATGGTTGATGTCTTGGGTTAAGAAAAAGGTGAAGAAAAATGCCCCAGTAAAAAGAATGCGTGAACAAAATGATATAGAGAAAATTGATATATTTTTCACTAATAAGAAAATGAGGGTGCAAGGTAATATCATGTGTGTGAACTTATGTATAAAAGAATTTTTGATTTGTCTTTAGTGACAAACAATTGGGACAATGACTTGTAACAAAGAAACTTGTTATAAGAATATGATAAGGGAAATGTATGAGCAATCTATCGCTTGTAAAAAAATCTTGACTTTGAAAAAACATTAAAGCTCAAGCAAAGTAGAAGGTACATAATAAATACATGATGTTCTGATTTATGAAGACATAGACTCAATATGCATGAATGAATAAGTTAAAATCAAGTGTCCGACGATTGAAAATAGAATGTACTGAAGTAAAGCAAATATTGTATTCAATTTGAAATAAACGATGACCGTATAAAATCATAAAAGTAGTAAAATGGGAAGAAAAACATACTGTGTGTGTTGAAACTAGAAGTTACCAGGTTAAGTATAAAGGAGGATCATAAAAAAAAATGTATGAACCAAGTTAAGCAAAGTTGGTAATTGAATCAATAAATGAGTAACATGTTCAAGAATAGGAGGTTGGACAAACGAATGAATAAGAGATTGACAATGTAGGATAAAATATAGACTTTGAAGCAATTCTAAACAAAAATGGACTTGTCAAATGATAAAACTTGAAAAAAAAAAGTAAATCAATGTCACTTTGTTAGGTCATAAGGCTAAAGCATAGGTTTATGATGTGGTTAGGTTTAAACTTTTGTAGAGATGATTGAAGAAAATATTGATTTACATGAGGAAGATGAAATGTGAAATTATTAAATTGATCAAGGATTGTTTGGAAGACACACATGTATGCATTATACAATGATAAACATCTCACACTTTCTAAAGTCACATACATTTATTGTGCATGTATTTGGAAAAGGAACATAAGACCCTAATTGAATTTGGTTTGATCAGCCATGAATGTTCTATAGAAGATATGCCAATATATTTAACAAGGAGCTTTCAGAGATGTGCTTGTGAGTATTTGTGAGTTTCATAAGTGATTGTGTATGCATGATTACAAAATTCTATATGTATAACAACAAAATAAACCATTCATACCATAAAATATATTTATAGAGCAATGAAAATGAAAAATTTGATGGAAATTGATAGAAGTAAGATTCCATATAGCGAGTCACTCAATAGTGTATTTAAAATATGAGTGAGTCAATGGAAGGCTAGAAGAATGATTAAAAACATATGAAAGATGGATTTGTAATTTGTAGAATCGAAAATGACATGGTCAATGCAAATTAACATGCACATCAAGCTTGTTTGGGTGTTTCTCGTGCTTGACATGTCCCTCCCAACCTTAAAATGATAAAAATAAAAAAATAACCCACTCTAAATTCTCACATCGTAATACACATCCACATACAATCAAGCTATCAAAATAGAGAATTAGATAAAAAAAGAAGGATAGAAATAAGATAACAAAACAAGAAAAGGTAGAGAAAAATTAATAGAGAGAAAGAGAAAAATGAAAATACATAGAGAAAATAAAGATGAAAGTGGGTGATATTTGAAAGAGAAATAATGAAATGAGAGAGAAATGAAAAAATGAATAAAATTGAGAGAAATAAAGGTGAGAAATTAAAATGAGATAAATACAAGTTAAAAGGAGATACACGAGTTAAAAGAAATGAAGAAACAAGTTAAAATGTTAAAAAGATAAGTTAAAAGAGAAAAAAAAATCTTAAGGAAAACGTTTGCCTTGGTCATGATCCTTGAGCTTTAAGGAGGATCCTTAGTTTTAGAGAGATTATAGACCTTCATCGGCTTATAATGAAGAAAAGAGACAAGAAAATGGTAGAAAGAAAAGTTATAGATACATTTAAAAAAAATGGTGTAAAGGCAACTCCTTAACTCTTTCACGCCAAAAGGACTTATTGATGGTGGCTTGAACGGGTTGGAGATACTCCTCAAGAGTCCATCACAAGCTTTTCCAAGGTCTCCTCTTGTTGGAAATGAATGTTTGGAGTTGAAGATTAGGAAAGTCAAACGAAAAAAAAAAAAAAAAAAAGAAGAGGGAGAAAAAGAATAGGAGAAGAAGATACCTAGAAGAGGAGAGAGACTGCTCAAATGCTTGAAAAAATGATGGATTTTTCATGTTCAATGTGAAATAAAGAGGCATTTACCAAAGGATTTTCAAGGGCATTGTGGTCTTTTTAAAAAAATAAAATTAGCTATTAATTAGTTATTATTAGCTTAAAAATAGTTTAAAAACATTAAGAGAGTCAAATCTATTCCTGCACCAGGCCGGCCAGGGCAGTGCTTGGCTGTACCTAGCCGTGCAGGCCAGGCCTCCCTAAGCCGGATATGGATCAATAGCTCAGAATGAATAAAAAATAAAATATTTGGATTTGAATTTCAAATTTAGATCTAAAACTCATATTTGATTTTGAATCTTAGATTTATATTTGAATTGAGGTAAAAACATGGAATTGGATCTAAATTTGAATCTAGATTAAGAATTTGGAACCAAACAAGGATATGGATCTAGATTTTGGATCTTATGTTTGGATCGAGTCTGAATTGATATGAAGGCACAAATTGGGATCAAATGAGTCCAGGATAGAGGTTTGGATCAAGGTCTAGATTTAAAGTTCTGCTGTGGATTCAATTTTATAATTTGGATTTCGATGTGGATCCAATTTGGATATAAATTGGATCTAGAGATCTGTTTTGGGTCTAGGGCTAGTATTTGGATCTAGGGCTATGTTTTTGGATATGAAGTTGGGCTTTGGATACAAATTTGGATATGGGGATTTGTTTTAGGCTTCTATATGAGTTTTTGAACCAGATTCATGTTTGAATTATAGAATAAATCTAAATTGAGATTGTGTTTTGGGTCGAAAGTCTTAAATTAGAACCAAAAGTCTCAAATATCGTTGATAGTGAAATAAAATAAAAAATTGACTATAATTAAGAAAAATTGAATTGTTTCAAGCCGAAAATCGTTGAAGGCTGTCGTAAAGTTATCACGAAATGTTCAAAAAATGCTAAATATAAAATTTTTAAAAAATTGGGATGATTATAATTTACAAAACTATTCTTTTTGTGCCCAAAGTAAACAAAAAAAGAACATCATTTTAGCAACCGATATCTGGCATTGGAATATAAATCCTTCAACCTCGCAATATCAAGGTAAAACTCTTGCTGAACAATGCAAGGAGACTATCAACACAAAAAGCTTGAAAGAAGAATAAAATATCTTTATAAAAGTACAAATGTGCACTAAGCCACCCCGAAGAACTAAAGGGAATGAAATGGTAATGAAGAAGCCACAACACACTAAGAAAAATGTATTTAAAGAAGAAGGCCAGGAAAAGTATTTATAGAGATCACAACAGAAGGTTACCTCGAGGTTCGAGCACATACAATTGGGTGAAAAAGTCGCTTTTACAGTTTTCTTCGTGTGGCATTTGCAGTGGTGGAATTCTACGGTTCACGTGCAATTACAATTCAATGTCTTCTACACCCAAAAGACAGGAAGGCGGATTTGGAAGAAGGTGGAAAATTCTTTAATCCCGAGGATCATTTCTCCCGTTAGGGCTCGTCGCCCCCTCGCAGCCTCGGCCCCGTCGAACTGCTCAACCTCGCTGCACTCCTTCTGCTTGGTCTCCCTGCAGCGTCGCACTCAGCTTCTCCCCGTCGTACAGCAGTCTGTCCCGTCGCAAGCGGTAACCATCTGTCTCTCTCTCTCTCTCTCTGTCTTTGCTCGTGTTGGACATTTTGTCTCCCGATTATTCTCTGCCGGTGAATGCCCTAATCCCA
This sequence comes from Nymphaea thermarum, assembly GCA_011799765.1. Lineage (NCBI taxonomy): Eukaryota > Viridiplantae > Streptophyta > Magnoliopsida > Nymphaeales > Nymphaeaceae > Nymphaea > Nymphaea thermarum. Next base: position 10,692 of record JAANDH010001610.1, on the reverse strand, counting down.
TCCATTGCCCGTCGCCTGACGTTGTCGCCGGTGAGTCCCGGACGTAATTGCCATTTGCTGTCGCACAGGAGGGAGATGGGACTACAGAACATGGTTCTGTGCGATCCGATGCTTCCCCCTTTTCTCGATCTATCATCTGCCCCATCGTGCCTGCACATCGTTCTTCCATTTATTTCCCCTTTCTCTCTGTTTCTGTTTACTGGGTTGATGAAATTTTTTGGTTGCTCGTGCAGTCTGATCTTATTCGAAGTGTAGTGCAATGCATGTTGAACTCGTTGAATCAAATTATGTTGATGTGATGATCTGGTTTCATACTTGTGAAAATTGGGAGCGCGCAGGATTTACTTTGATATATATATATATATATATATATATATATATATATATTTCATATCTGTTGTATTGACTGATGTTTACAGTCATGCAGTTTCATTTATTTTTGAAACCTGACAAGTGAATGTTCAGCATTGCATATGTGTTCTGTTGACAACTAATTTATCTACATTGAATTCTTGAAGACTACCTGTTAATTTTTGTTTAAGATCTGGTGGTATATAGTGGGCTCTTTCTCTGAATAGATCCTTGGCTAATGAAACATAGAATTGATTGCCATATCAATTTTTTTTTTTCCAGAAAGGGAGCTTTATAAGAAAGCTTAAATGGCTATATATATATATATATATATATATATAGAAAGGGGTAGCATTTGTGATATGACTATAGCTATTTAAATTGCATTTAAATTTTAGTTCCGTTTAGGTGTTTTTACTTTTTTGAGTCTTTTGTTCTTCTGTTAGTTTTTTCAGAGGTTATACTTCTTGTGGAATCTTCTTTTTTCGTGATTTATATGATATCAAAGTTATGTATGGTTCTATTGAACCATGTGCTGAAATTGGTTGTAATATTATCTTCTGGTGGTCCTGCATTGAAGGCAGTTTCTCATTCTGAAATCGTTGTTGGTGACGTGTCTTGCAGAAAAATAAAAATCATAACTTTTGGAGTTCTCTTATGTTAGCTTTTAACTTTGTTAATGTATGATGATATTTTACACTTGAGCTGAACTGCAGTTCACTATGTACTCACTTGTCTATAACAGAGGAGACTCCGTTACTCCATAAGCTGTAATAGAGAGCAGGATCTGTAATCCTAATACGGAACAAGTTCTGTAATCCTGTGAGTATAGTTAAGTCGGTGCTGTAAGTTTGGTATATAAGTACGTGTATTGTGAGCATTTAAGTAGTAGTACAGGCTGTACTGCTGTATCTGAGCTGTAGAAGACTGTAGAAGGCTGACATGTGATATGCTAATCCAAGTGGTTGATGGTTGTACGCTTACTTTCATTTCCCATAGTAACCAACATCAGTGATATTTCAAAAATATTGTGATTTTACTGCAAAAAAATTATCAGTGCAAATGTCACAGTAATCTTACAATGTTTTCATTTTTGAAAGCATAATCATTTATAATATGGGAAGAAGGAAAATAAGGAACAAGGAAGAAAGATCAGGGAAGGATAGAAAGAAAGGTAGAAAGAATAACAAATAAAGGATGAAGAAAATGGAAGATTTTTTATTAGTGTGACCTGTAAAATTTTCTTTTTGATTTTGTTGAGGCCCACTGTATTCTTCTGTAAAAAACTATTGTGAAGAAAACCAAGAAACACCTTGCTGAAAATTTGCTGATGTAAAAATTTATGACTAAGTTTTTTCCATTTCAATTGTTAGACAGACAGTGTTCCACTTGCTGCATTCAGCTTGTACAGTTGCAATCTTTCATTCAGCTTTCTATTTCATCCTCGGCTGCTTATTTGCTTAATTTGTGCAACTTTCAATATGGCATTTTGGTGTATGTTTATTCTCTCTATTATACACCAGATATTCTATGTCATTTTATTTTCGATAGCCTCTTCTTTTCTTTGATTTTTAGTTTATGGAAAAAAGTTCTTGTTCAGTCCAACTGTTTTTATTTGCTCTATTGATTCTTTTAATGGATGGATTGGAGCAAGTGAGAGCTTCATTTAGATCCTCTAGTGCCTAGTTGAATTTGCACAGTGAGCTTGATTCCAATTGATTTCGTGTATCTTCTTGGTACATTCTACCTATGCTTCTTTGCCAAGGATGATTGTTTTCTCTATTTGTCCTGCCTGTCTTTGTTTGAATGATAGTTGCTGATCTGCTTTAGTTATCAGGCTCTCATCATCTGACTTTCAGCTTTGACATTTTTTTCTTCTTTTTTAAATGAATGGAGCATCTATAGAAACAACTTCAAATTGATGGGTTATAGATTAATTCTAGTGTTCATGAGTGATCCATTGATATGCAGATCCTATTGATAACTGAAATATGAGTCTGCAATCCGTAGCAATGGAGAAATGGAAGGAACTGATTAATCAGCCCACTTCCATGCAACTTTATGTCACTTTGGCAGTGGTATCTATGACAACTTTGCTGTTCTTGTTATGTGAGTCACAATCTCTTCTTTATTCTTCCCCTGCTTTATTATTCTCTCTCCCTTGCCATATTGGTTTGTGTTAGCATCAGCTAACACTCACGCACACTTAAGCGAAGCCTAGCTTCTCCAAATCCTGATTTCATTAACATTAAGGTTTAATCATCGCCGGCTTCTGTGACTATGGTTGAGGGGGACGAAGATTGAACATTTTACTGTCTGGGAAGGAAAGACCCTAATCGGTAATTAGGGTGGGGTGTGCATGTGTTATCGGGTCCCTCTTAAGGGTGGGTATCGGGCCTGGGCCCGGTATCCCAGGTCCCGGCCTGGCCCTGCCCGATATAAACCTCATCTCAAGCCCGATCTGCCATTTTCACCCACTTTTTCTCTCTCCTCTCGATTTCTCTTATCGGACCGAAGTTTCTCATGGCTGTTCTGGCCATCTCCGGCAACCACTGGTTGCTCCAGCCAGCTACGGTGGGACGTTGCCTGCCAAACCCCTCCAAACCCCACCGCTGCTTGCACCAACTCTACTCCCAACTTGGATTGGTGATTTTTATGTGTGTGCTGCTTACTGTGGGGAAGAAGAAGGAGAGACTTCCTACATCGTGTGATGAGGATTGCAGGGGTCTTCTAGAATTCGGTCAGAATCATTTCCATTATCTGAGTTGAGTTCCAAACGAAGAGGAAAAGGGAGGCGGGAAGCCCTACTCATTTCCGTTCTGGGGACGGTGAGACAAGAGGACGAGGGGGAGCGGGGGATGGAGGGTATCGGGCCGCCGCCCAGGCTTAGTCCCTCTTTTAAGGGATGGTCGTGTTACCATGGACGAGGTGAATTGAGTTGGTGTAGAGGTAGCTGATGGTTAGCTGCAATTCTTGGCAGCATGGCAGGAGATCAAATAGGTTCATCGGTTGAAGGTGGACCTCAGACTCGCCTGCAAAGGAAGCAAGGCTGGTGCTGCGATGTCAAGCGCACTAGTGGAAGCTCGACTAGTTGTGGTCGAGACGACGGTTGAATCGTTGACGCCTCGATGTCCAAAGCGGCTAGAGGGTTTGAGGATTACAATGTTGGGACAAATCAGACTTCGTAACAAATGAACTCCATGTTGGAGGATGCTAAGGCACGCGTTTCTGCCTTGAAGGACGCTTTGGCGTGCGTGGCCTCCTTGGAGGATGAAGTACAAGTCCTTAAGGTTCGCAATAGATCCCTAGAGAAGCAGTGGTGGAAATGGATGAGATAATAACAACTTCAAATCTCGTCGTCTATATCAACAACCATTGAAGTGCTGGCACTAGGGTGGCCCTCATCTCTTGTTTAGATGCACAAACCAAGGGAACAACCAAGCAAGTTCTTCAAAACAATCTGCTAATGCGGTATAAGGTGAAGAAGAGGAAGACCCAAAGATGGGTGCTCTCCAACTTCTGAATGCTTTGAAAAGAGCGGCAAAAGCGGAGGTGACAGCGATACCTTCGAATGGTCTTGTGTATCTAGGCATCCTGGTAAATGGAAAGCCCACAATGACTATGGTGGACACAGGTGCAACGCATAACTTCGTCTTGGATGAAGAGGCGAAGAAATTAGGTCTCACCCTCGAGAAGGGAGAGTTACGCATGAAGACGGTGAACTCGGAGGCAAAGCCCATTCGTGAGTAGCACGAGATGTGGCCATAAAGATTGAGAGTTGGTCAGGTAAAACCAACTTCTCGGTGGTTTTGATGGATGACTTCCGGATGATTTTATGCATGGACCTTCTTAGCATGGCGAAGATGGTCCATGTGCCACACTTACGCAGTATTAGCATTATGGATGAGAAAGTCCCCTTGCATGGTCCCGACAGTGACACTAAAGAAAAACAAGGGTAAGGCCACGATGTTGTCCGCTCTACAATTGAAAAGAGGTTTGAAGCATGGCGATAATACGTACTTGGTGGCAATTAGGGAAGTGCCTAACGACTCCCCTGAGGTGCTTGCGCCTGTCTTAGAGGAATTCGCAGGGACAATGCGTGCGAAGATCCCTAGATAGCTGCCACCTCGGTGTGAGGTGGATCATGCCATAAAACTCTTAGCCGGTGCCCAATCCCTGACGATGGCACCCTATAAGATGGTCCCTGCTGAGTTGAAGGAACTTCGTCGACAACTAGAAGAGATGTTTGTTGGAGGCATAATCATCCCCCCAAAAGCTCCTTTTGGTGCACAAGTTTTGTTTTAAGCAAAACATGATGACTCCAAAAGATTGTGTGTGGATTATAGGGCATTGAACAAAGTAAAAGTGAAAAAAGAAACCAGCACTACCTTTGATTGCGGATCTTTTCGATCAGCTTGGTGGAGCACGAGTCTTTTCCAAGTTGGACCTTCGATCAGGATATGGCAAGTTCGAATTGTTGACGGTGACGAACCGAAGACAACCTGTGTCACTCGCTACGGTGCCTATGAGTTTTTGGTAATGACATTCGACTGACGAATGCCCCTGCAACCTTTTCGACTTTGATGAACAACATATTTTATCCATACTAAGACAAATTCGTGGTGGTCTATCTTGATGATATTGTCGTGTACAGCAGCTCTATGGAAGAGCATGTGCGACACCTATGCCAGTGTTCGAGGTGATGAAGGAAAATGAATTGTATGTGAAGCGTGAGAAGTGCCTATTTGGACAACAAAAAATCAGCTTCCTTGGTCATATTGTGGGAAATGGTCGGTTGCAGATAGACTAGGAAAAGGTAAGAGCTTTTCAAGACTGGAAACCACTAGCCAATGTGCAGGAGTTGCGTTCCTTTATCGGCTTGGCGAACTACTCTCAGCGACTCATTGAGGAGTATTCTTTGATAATTGTGCTCCTCACTGATTTGTTGAACAAGAACCGGAGATGGACTAGAGGTGATACACTAGATAATGAAATTAGGTACAACCTGACCTATGCGTCAATTAGACATTTGTTGGCTCAATTGAAGGAATTGAAGGGAATGTCTGCAGATTTTCTCTCGCCCCGAGCAGGTCGCTAAGGACATCGACGATTTGGTGGTGGGAGAATGTTGCAGACCGACTATGTCTGGCCCGGCCAAGCCAGCAGTATGGGATGCTGCTTGGCCAACTTGGACATTGCTTTAGGAAGCAAGTGGGATCCAATCAGACACTTTGTCTTTGCACCACCGCGTTTCAGCGGGCTCGCTGCATGATATGGTTTCGTTCTGGGGTGTTGCTATCTGAGTCTTCTTCATCAAAATAGAAGGGCTTCAGTTTACAAACGTGGAACACTTAATGCACCTTAAAGTTTGGCGGCAAGTCTGGCTTGTACGCTAGCTTTCCGATTCTTTTTAACACTGTGAAGGGTCCCTCATACTTGCGGATTAACTCCCAGTGTCGGCCACAGAAGATGGTCGAGCAGTCAGGGTAAAGCTTCACGTGGACTTGGTCTCCTACTCGGAATTCCATATGTCTTTGAGTCCGATCTGCAAATTTCTTCATCTTTTTGGCGGCCTTGTGCAACAACGCCTTGGCCAATTCCATATGCTCCTGTCAGTCGTGAACAAACTGGTAGGCAAATATACGTTGTCCCTTCTCCAGAGCAGAAAGGTTATGTGGCATGAACAACTCTTGTCCGGTAGTTATCTCGACTATGCCCATAAGACTCCCTTTTCTGTAAGTTATAACTAAATTGGGCTACATCAAGCAATTTCACCCCAATTCTTTTGATTTGCGCAGCCCATAGAAACGTAGGGTTCTTCCCACAATCCAGCACTGTCCATGCCATCTCCTTCTCTTTCTCACTCTCCCTTTCTTGAACCCTCGCAGCCCTCTTTTTTCCTTGGCTTATCAACCTTGACCCCTCGATGGCCACTTGACTGTTCGTGCTCTTCACCCCTGGAGGTTTCCCTGGCTGTATTACACACTCCTCATATGCCCAAAAAATAGAGGCTGGGGCAACACGGTGCTTTGAAGGTATCTGTCTCTCCCCGCGACTAATGATTTTCATCTATTCTCCTTGCCAGCGTGAGGGTTCAATTGAAACATTAGAAGGACTGTGCATACGTCATTGTTTTGATGATGGTGTCCTTGTTGGCTGGTCGAACAACGGTTGGTATGATGGAATGCCTTCAACAGGAAGAGCAACCCTTTTTGGCAGAACTCGAAGTGGGAGAACACTATCTTCATCCTCCCGAACTGCGAGCAGTTTTCTTCTAGCATCACCCACAAGCACAAACTTAGCCCCAGCACCTGGAGCATCTTTTCCTTCATGTTTACCAACTGAAGGTGAATTGGTCCTTGCTAGTGTGCGACCTTCCTTTCTTGGAAGAGCATCATCGATGAGTTTCTTACCGAGATACTCTTCAAGCATTATACACATCTGCCTGTATTCTGCTATTATAGTCTCCCATTACTCATTCACGCCTTTTTGCATCTTGGCAGCTGGTAGGGCGGATCCTGCGGTGCTGCTAAAAACCACTGACTGCACGGCCGTCCTGTCCTCCCAAGACCTCTTCAAGGGTTGCTACGGTGATTCTGAGCCAACTGAGGACTGAAAAGCTCTACCCCGCTGGAAACAGACCCAGCAAAATCCCCAAGGGTAGATGTACAGGTGTGGGTTTTTCCCCCAAGCTATATGTCACACCCCGACCTTTTGACACTCACATTTTTTTTTTTCTAAACATAAAGCATCGAGGCCTGACTACACTACAATTCGAAAAGACGATGAGCCAAACAATTCAAAACAATGGGGCGAACTTTCATTAATGCAATCATTTCAGTTCATACAAAACCACATCTATGTGTAACAAAAATGCCCCAAACTGTATAATTGATGCCTAACAAAAACAAGGCATCAATAAAACCAAAAATATGACGCGCCGACACTTCAAAAGACCCAAAACCTCCCCAGTAGGACGTGAGTGAAGCCATCTGCTCAACCTGCTGCCCCGGGTCCGCCAAAACCTGAAAAAGGAAACAACTGAAGGCTTAGCCTTCGCAGTATGGCAACAAGCCAGAAAAATATACCAACCCCTTTCAGGTAAGATTCAAATAAATATAAATATCAAGATCTTATTTCATCATGTTGTGTCAAAGTACGACACACAAAGGCCACTCAATGGCCATAGTCATTAACTTTTTCAATCACATGCAAGCATACCTAAACATCTCACTTGCATTTGCAACACAACAATTACATTCACTTCAAACACATACCATCAATCATATTCAATACATTTTCTTTAACTTCAGTGTATTACAGTTCCTGTGGGTGCAACACAGGCACGTGCACACCATGGGCGGCCTACAGCCGAGAGACAACCCCCGTGGTGGCCCATAA
>JAANDH010001609.1:20388-40485 GCA_011799765.1 Nymphaea thermarum | reverse complement strand
CCTTACGCAGCCTTACTTTACCGAATTAGTATCCACGATCTATAGAAAAAATGCTGATCATATTCAAAAACTGAAATTATAAGCAGCATATAGACTCCACAAAGCATCCACAACACCTCACGCAGCCTGACTTAACCGAAATATTATTTACGATCATCATAAACCACAGCGTCACACATCACGCTGCATCCACAAGAGTTTGCTTCATACGACCACTATGAGGATCTGATCACGCCTTCCACATAGGCGTGATCAGGTCCTCCTTTACACGGCACGCCCAACCCCTATTCCCTCACTGTCTCCTTATTGGGTGATGAGAGGGAATAGGAGTAGCGATGACAAGAGAGGACGAAAGGGAAAAAAAAAGAGGAACCTGTTCGCCGGAAAGATTGTCGCCGGAGACGATGGTCGCCGGAGAAGTTCGCCGGAGAAGATCACCCTGCCGTCGACGCCCACACCCGCTCTGATACCATGTTGCGAGAGAGAGAGAGAGAGAGGCGGAAAAGTTGAATTCATTACGTGACCCTAATCTCTATTAAGAGATTAGGGTTAGGGAAAATTACAAAAGAAGTCCACTAAAAGTAACAAAACATTTAAAGAGATCCTCCCTAACTTCCTAATATTTCAGAAAACCCCTTTCTTTTGTAACTTTAACATTTCTAATATGAAAGATTTCAAGATACAAGGAGCTTCAGTTTTGTCTTTCATCAGATAACAAATTCTTGGAATTCAGGAGTATATAACACATCATGAACATGCAAAGATGGAGAAAGATAAACAACTCCATGTCCTTCTACTGGCGATAGTCTTCCATCCGCTAATCGAACATGTTGAGGTGAATCAGATTTCTGCAGGTTTGAAATACTATTCTCTCCACAAAAGTGTTTAGATGCTCCAGAATCAATTATCCAACAACCATTAAAAGTAGTTTTACCTGCAAAGTATATTGAATTTGTAATGGCTGTAGATGCCGATGATGTAGAAGGAGTAACATTTGATCTATGCTCCATAATTAGATCAATTTCAGCTGGACTTCAACTAAGAGATGTAGCATCTACTGAAGCAGCCGTGGGATTCGCCTTAGGAGCAACATTGATAGACTGTGTGTTTGGAGTAGAACTAGATGAAGACGTCACAGTCGAAGAAGTGGATGAGTTGGGTTTACCCACTTTGTTCCAACACCTATCCTGTAAGTGACCAAGACAACCACAATATGTGCATTGAAGTCTTCCACGTCCACCAAGACCTCGGCCTCTTCCTCTACCACGGGAAGAGTATAATCCACTTCTTCCTCCTCCAAATGAGGCAAGGGCAGAAGGCTGTGAGTTGTTTGAGGATGGAGGAAGAGTAACAACCAATCTGTTTAGTCTATTGAAGGCCTCATCAAGATCAAGAAAATTTGAACTTGTAAGCATTTGAGCTTTGGATACAGAATAATCAGAAAATAGTCCAGAAAGAAATTTAACAACAATCATTTGCTCAATGTGAGATTTGAGACAATGCTTACAGGGCGGTTTTAAGGAGTTCATCTTTTCATAAATAAACTTCAATTTTGTAAAGTATTATGTCAAATCCATGTCACATTGCTGCATTTGTAACAATTCTTGCTGAATCTGTAAAATTTTGCTGATGTTTTTATCTTGAGAGTACGTCTGCCGAAGAGATTCCACATATCTTTGGCTGTATTATAATAACAAAGTCCTGCCGCAATGTGGGGCTGAGCGCTATTCATAAGCCAAACACTAATAATGCTGTTTTCTTCCTCCCACCGTGCATATTTACCCGTTTTTTCAACTGGTTCATCTTTTTCCAATATATATTTCTTACCATGTCCAACGACTGACATGAAGGTTCTAGCCCATACATCATAGTTGGCTCCATCAAGTTTGATAGTAGATCCAAATGAGAATGGGTTTGAAAAAGCTTTGTCTCAACACCAGCCTCTATGTGCTGATTTCCAAATTCAGTTCTATCAAGTTGTATAGATCTGTTGGCAGCCATGCTAGAACCACGAAAATAGATAACTATAAAGTTCTTACGACAGACAGGATATATACTAGCAAGACAAAATTTTGCAGCCAGAGTCCAACACCAACCTATGACAGACTGAATATAAGCAGCATGCACAAACTTACTACAATCAGATTTGAAGACAAACCTGCTCCATTTTGACTGAAAATCAACTTTGCACCACACAGCCAAGCAAATCAGACGTTCTCTGGTCTGAATCTTAACAACATCAACTGAGTCAAATCTGATATATTCTGCAACATTCAGATCTGAACAAAGGCAGCAACTTGTCAACTTCATCTGATTAGGTTCTTCAGCAACATCAAGACTTCGACAACAACATAGGGTGCAAATCACATCTCTACATGTGGAACGTGATCGGCCCCTTTTCATCAAACAATCCCACCGTATCTTTTATAGGCAGCAGCAACTTGAGACGTCCAACCTTTTCTTGAATGAAGAGATGAGAAAAGAGAGAAGGAGGGAAGCCACGTGAAACCCTAGATGACACAGCCCTAGGTCCGAGGCTCTGATACCATGTTGCCTAGAGAGGTGGAGAAGAGGGAGAAGAGGTGAACGTGAGGAAGGAGGAGAGAATAGGTAGCAGTCATCAATCTATCGGTTGCTCCTTTTCCATTAGACTAAATAAGGATTAGGGTTAAGTTTAACCCTTTACATAAAGACTCCAACAAAATTTTAAAAATTCAGAAAGCTACCTAATATTAAATTCCACAATACATAAAACTTTAAATACCAAAGCAACACGTTTCCTCAACAATAATTTTCAACTATTGCAAGTTATGCCACCAAACCAAAAAAAATTTGAATGCACAAAAAAATGTGGAAAAGACACTTGTTAAACATGTAATTTTTTGTGCCTTTTTCATTTTTTCTGTTTTTTCATAAGACCACAAAATTTTCCCATTTTCTTTGGCCAATGAATTTCTCACATTTTTTGCTTTTTTTTTTTAAATGACACATTTTTTTGTGACTATGCTTTAGACAGATTCAACATTGTAACAACACATTATTGTTGAGGGCAGAGGAAGAAAATAGGATCATTACTAAACAAAGGAAAAAAAGCTATGATGGAGGTCTTTAGTTTTCACGTTTGATCTAGTAGTTACAGTGAAATGCCGCGTCATATTCTTGCTATGACACAAACCATTTCCATGAATATCATTCTTGGGTTTTTGATGTTGAAGTTTCTCTGGGGTATTTCTTGGCAAAGTTGTTTTCCTTGAGTAAATTTCTGGAAAATGTTGGCAAATTTTTGAAAAATGAAAAAAATCTTAAAAATTAGGTAAAATAAGACAAATGGGAAACTAATGTAGTGACATTTGAAAAACTTGTTGAAATGATAAAAATAATGTCGTAGTGAAGAGCGGAATGATGATAAATAATTTAGTTAAGTTAAAAATGAATCTATGATGTCATTAACCTTAAAAAAAGAGCAATGAAAAAGGGAAAAATGTGATAAATATGTTTTGCATTTTTTAAAAAAAGTCATGCTTTATTTGGGATTTTTTTTTTGGTTTCATCATTTTTATTGCTAGTATCGTGATGTTTTTGAAAACATCACAATGATTGTCGCTATGATGCAAACTTAAGGAGCACATGACTTTAGCAGACTATGGGTATTGGAGGCCTTTCGTTGCATACTTTTGGTATCCATGTTCATATAGGATGGTGACTTTGCAGGAATGGTTTTGCCTTCTGGTGATGGGCATATAAGGGATTATTGTTGATGGACTTCTTAGCTAGAGCAACCATTGAAAACAAAGGAAAATTAGTTTTCCTGATTGGACAACAAAAAGTAAAAACATTGTTTGTTTGGATTTCCAAACTAGAAAAACAATGGAAAAAAGAAAAGCATCTCAATCATTTTTTACACGAACTATTTCCTGTTGCTGTGGTTCTGTTATTGATGTTAATACAATTGGGGTTTATCTTGTCCTTCTGTTCTAATTACAAATGGCATGAATGCACAGTGATGCTTTCACCGAGGATGATTTTAACTTGGTTCAGCTGGTGTTCACTTTATTTCGGAATCTTCTTGCTGTTCAAGGCCTGTCACCTTTGCAGAAGGCATCTGGAACTTCTACTCAATTTTTGTACTTGGCTGAGAGATTCCTTGAAATTCTCTTCAGTGAACATGTCATGGAGCTAATCGTAGTAGTGACACAACATCTCTCTGGATCTGATGCTTATCTTTGCCAGGACAACCTGCTTTTACTGGATATCTTTCACTATATTTTTCTTGGCCAGAAACCGGAACTGGTTGCTTGTCCAGCTCAAGAGGAATTAATGGTATGTCCTTAATGATGTCAAGTGTCTTTGTGTATCTTTATCAGTTGAATTAACTCCTTATTTAGCATTAGATGCCAAGCTATGTCTAAGGAGTAAGGTCTAATATTGGCCTTTCATGCAGGGAAATGTGAATGCCGCAGCTTCCCTAAGTTCTCTTAGGTCAATGCTGGAGGAGGAAGATGAAAAGAGAAGAGTCATGAGGCTGCAACATCTTGAAAGTTTGCATTTTGCCGGGACTTTTGCGCGTTATAATGTGGTAAAAGATCAGCAAAAATTTTAACTGCAAAACTCTGCACACAGATGCAGTTCAGAAAGAGCATTAAAAAGCTTTGGGTGTTAATTTCAATAAGAAAATCTTTCTTTTGTACTTAATTCTAACTCCTTTTTGTTTCTCTATTGCATATGGCAGGATGGTTCTAAAACACTACTGAAGGGTAAACCTTCTGTGGTCCATGCAGATAGCCTGCTAAAAAACCATAAGGTTCATCGTGGTCCTTTGAAACGAATTGTGTGGGAAAATGAAAGCTTGATTCCACCTAACAGACGAATGTTGGAACTCCTTCATGGTTTTGCAGAACAGTTCCTATCAGGAGGATATAATGGTAAATCATCAAGTTTTATGTAATATAGTCAGTCTGCTGCAACGATTTCCTATTTTGGAACTTTATAATGTTATAATGATTGTGCATGCATGGTATTACCGTGCACCACAGTCCTCATGCAGTCTATCCGCAATGATATTCAAAAAGATCATCACACAGTTCAGAATGGTGATGTCATGCATTTTTTCCAAGTAGCTCGCTTCTTCACAGCATATCAATTTTATAGGTATCCAGTTCCAAAGGTTAGTATTTCCTGGCTTGCCCAAAAATTGTTGTTTGGAATTAGTAAATTTAGAAAGAGTAAAGACTATTGATCCAAAATTATGATTGTTTTTATCTGTGTAACATGGTTATGCTTTGTGGTATGGGCAAGCATACATGTGTCGTATGCCAATTTTGAGACACATGTATCCTGTGTCAAGTGAGTATGTTTTGGATTTGTCTGGGTCAGACTCAATCTGAAACATAAACCGACAGTACAGATCATTTTTGACTGCAACTAATTAGTGACATATTTTAAGTTGTGTTTATGCCTGTGGTTATGGAAATTATGTAAATGCCATAGGCATTTTACATAGGTGGGCATTTATGCATATTTTAAGTTTAATATAAATGCCATAAATATCATAACCGTTTAACATGAATATGCACAAATTCTTATGGATTAATAGTTGATGGTATTTGACAATAGGCATTTATTTATGCATATTGACGGTACACGGTAACTGGTGAGTCTATTATAAAAGCCTGTTAAAAAACAAAGCCATCAGGCTTTTTAAAAACTATAGGGCCATGGCATAATCATCTTATACCAGGTTCATCGTGAGCTCCAGGAGCAAATGCAGTAGACTGGTTCTCTTTTTCAATGCAAGATTCACGCCCTGAAACAAAACATGGTATATGTGTCTGTCTGTGTGTGCATGTGAGTGTAAACCCTGCTGCCTTACTGTACCAGCATCTGCATTTATTAAAATTGCTGTCTGAACCTTTACCACCTTACCTGTGTCCATGTGGCTTAAAAGGGTGTTTGGTAATATGAATACTGCATGTGTTCCCTAAACGTGTTCAATTCAAAGCACACAGTGTTCAATAAATGTACCAAAGATTTGGACACATTCATGGAACACTATGTTCAAAAAATGCATTTTGATTACCAGAGATTTCTATTTTATTTTATCTACTATTTTCCTTTTGCCTCCAGTATGTTAGGGTTTGTCATGTCAAGGGGATTATTTTTTTCCTTCTTTTATGATACCGTTGAAGGTGGATGCTGGTGCACCAGAAGCAAGTTCTATGGACCAAGGTACCAACGATGGACTCTTCCATGGAGCCGTTTGTGGGCCAATTGCTGAAACAATGAATGAAGCAATGTTCACTTTAGTCTTGTCTAAATGGCACTATGCTTTTGATAGCTTGAAAGAGACACATGACTACAAGTTCCTGTCGTCCTCAGGGTCCCTCATGAAAGAAATGGTAAACATGAATCTTTTACTTGATCTGCTATTACAGGCTTCCAAAAATTGCTGCATGTTTAGCTCAAGATATTCCTATATTTTTCTGAGTTTTCATAGAAGTCTTTCTTTTCGTATTTTTAAGAATGGATGATTTTTTAATTTTGTTTCTTGTGTGTGTTCAATCACTTCAAAATGCTTTTTAACTTCTTGTTTTTTTATTTTTTTTGCAAGAAAAATGTTAGAAAACCTATTATCTCATAAATTTGTTCTTTGCATTTTATAAGTTTTAAAAATTTCCAAGTTCGTCCTGATATTTTCCTGTGAAAATCTACATTTTGAAAAGAACTCTTGAAGAAGACTTTCCTGAGAATGATATTGGTGACAGTGGTCTGACTATTAGATATAATAAATTGTGAAAACACATCTAATGAGATTATCTTCCGATCACCGTAACTGTATCAAAAGGTGAAGGATTATCTGGTATCATTATGTTCTTTCTTGAAGTTCTTTTCAATATGGGAGTTCCCTGTCATCTGCAGGAGACATTGGCTGCCTTCTTTTCCTTATTCTGTTGTTTGTGAGCACCTCATTTTGTGCTGTTTATTCTACTCGCAAATTGCTGAAGCTGTTATCCTTTTTTTCCAGTAAAATGCTCTACCCTGTAGTTCTGCTCAGTGATTTGATCTACCCTTGATGTCTAAAGATTTTCACAAAATGCAGTTATTTGAAAATTTGTATTGATCCATCAAGTTAAATTACTTTGCAGATCCGCTTGCTAGATCTGGTGCTAAAGCTATTCAGCAAAGAGCCTGCAGGAGAGGCTTATGTTGCCCGTGTTTTACTTCATAAGATCTTTTATGATCAAACAGAAGAAGGAATCATCCATTTCCTGTCTAATTTGCTCAAGTCTTTTGACTCTCATAAGCAACCTCGAAGGTGTGCACATTTTTTTTTCCATGTCTAGATTCATCTAGATTCAGCTATGTAATTTGTTAATAGTTATTGTTTTATCTAGTTATATTTGATGTGTCTAAAGTTCCAGTAACATCTTCATATGACCTCTTATAATGGTTCTTGTTCATTCCTTAAGGATGTCTAGATTGCATCTGCTGCTAATTCCATGTTCTTGGCTGGATATGGGTCGTAAAAGGCTATTTTTTATCTCGATCTTTTAGGACAGCAGAGGGTGTCAACAGTTGGATACATAATAAATTATATTTATAGAAAAATGCCTGCACTTCTTCATTTTTCTATTTCTATCTTGTCTCACAAAATGAAGCTGGTGACTTTTTATTGAAGGTTGAAACCACATGTGTAAATCAGGCCCAAACTTGAGAATGCGAATGCTTCAAGAGATACACTCTTGAAGATTCCAACAACTTCAATAGATAATACAACACCAAACCTCAAACTTGAGGGGAAGATACCAACTTATATTAATCTCAAGAGAAGAATACACAAGAGCGGCCAAAAAGCCTTTTACTTCAACAAGGGACAGCAGTCCCTTATTTATAGAGCAAAGTGAGGAGGAAAGAAGGGGGGAGTTGGCTGTTGGGCCAGCTCCAACGGCTAGAAATCTAGCCGTTGGAAGCTGGTCCAACAGCTACTTCCCCTTTTACAATAAAAAAGGTAAAAACAGGAAAAGAGAAAAAGAAATAGAAATAAAATAAAATAAAATAAAATAAACTACATAAACACCTATGCATACATATATATATATATATTTATATATACAAATCATACATGAAACTAAATGTATGACAATACATATAAAATGTATATATGTATACTTACATGATGTCTAGTCCTTAATTTCTAACACCCCCCCTCAAACTTACGGTGTGATCACCGAAAGTTTGCCAAGAAGAAACTGAAATCGTGCTGAAGCAAGTCCTTTGGTGAAGAAATCTCCAAGTTTATATTCGGAAGGGACAAATGATATATCGATTGTTCGACTAAGATATTCTTCTCTCACATAGTGACAATCCATTTCAATATGCTTTGTCCTTTCATGAAAAGTATGATTGCTAACAATGTAGATGACACTTTTATTGTCGCAGCAGAGTTTGGTGGCTTCATTTTGGCTTCATTTAAGTCAATTCCAAAGCAAGTTGTAAAAAGCGTATCGTAAGGCGTATCGGTCGGGCTTTAAGATACGCCGTATCGTAACGTATCGTAACTGTATCGTAAATTTTGAAAAAATAATAATAATAAATCAGAAAAAATTAAAAAAAAATCGAAAAATTCATCAAAAAATCAGAAAAATTAAAAATAATAAACTCTTCATAGAAAACATGGTTTAGTTACTTAGTCTTTTAGATAATGATAGACTTATTATTTTCCTAAATGCTATAAACTTAGCGTTTACGGTTCATCATTCATACTTCATAGACATCAAAATTCCTAACAATATCATTCTTTTTCATCTTTCATTTTCATGGTTTAAAAAAAACCATTTCCTCTCAATGGGAATCAGCCACCCATGCACAAATCCATGGTTTAATAGATGATTTCACGGTGATAATCGATGATTTCATAATGGAAATCGATGATTTCCCTCTAAAGCAGTACGATCTATAAATTAGAAAGGAAGAAGGGGTGGGTTTTTATAAAAAAAACTCGAAAAAATGGGGTTCAAGTTCCCTTTTTATAAATCAGCCCGTATCGCACCGTATCGTACGTATCGTACGATACAGGTACGATACACCCCCATTTGCGATACAGGGGGTGTATCGTATCGTATATTTCAAACGATACGATACGATACGTATCGTACGATACGGCCCCGTATCGTACGATACGTACAATACTGTTCCAATGTCCTTCAATAAGCTTTTTAACCATACAATCTCCATGGTGGTGGTGGCCATGGCACGATACTCTGCTTCAGTTGAAGATAGAGATACTTTATTTTGTTTTTTGCATCTCCACGAAATAAGAGAATCACCTAGAAAAACACAAAAACCAGTGGTGGAATGCCTATTATTAGGATCTCCACCCCAATCAGCATCAGTATAAGCAATCATATTCAAGTTAGATGAGGAGGATAGAAAAAGTCCCTTAGTGATAGTGTGTTTAACATATCGAACAATCCTCAATGCGGCTCCCCCATGTGTACAGAAGTGGGTCTTTGTTGAAACTGACTGATGACATGTACAACATGTGATATGTCAGGCCTTGTGATGGATAAATATGTGAGAGCTCCAACCAATTGACGAAATGGAGTGGGATTTTCTAAAAGTTCGCCATCATCAATCTTCATCTTTACTCCTAAGGCTTCAGGAGTGTCAACCACCTTGTCATCAGTGATTCCTGATCTATTTATAATGTCATTGGCAAACTTCATTTGTGAGAGTAAATATCCTCTCCTACTGTAAGCTACTTCAATACCAAGGAAATATGTTAGTTTACCCAAATCAGTCATTTCAAATTCATTCTTTAGAAAATTCTTTACCTGCATGATTCCGTTGGCATCATCACCTGTAATAATCATATCATCTACATATAAAAGTAACACAATTGTAGAAACACAAACCACAAGAAGAGAGCAAAGAGCGAACACAAGAATATACGTGGAAAACCTCAGAAAGAGGTGAAAAACCACGGGGAAACTCTGACCTAGGGGCAAACCGCAACACTAGGAGAGAGAAAATTAATTCACTTAATCTCAACAATTACACTTAAGTGAAAATATAAAGGGGAGAGAGGAGATGCCGCCTAGGGTACCGAGCCGTCCTCGATACCCGTGCCCCAATAAGACCGGGTCCAGACATGGACCCGGTTCTTATTACAAAGTATTTCAACACTCCCTCTCAAGCTTGGCATACATGTCAAACATGCCAAACTTGCTAACATTTTTCTCAAACTGAGATGTACATAAAGATTTAGTCAACACATCGGCAACTTGATCTTCAGACTTCATATAGGGTAGAATCAACTCCTTTGAATCTATCCGTTCCCGTATGAAGTGACGATCGATCTCCACATGTTTAGTTCTGTCGTGCATAACAGGATTGTTTGCCAAGTTAATGGCTGACTTGTTGTCACAATACATCTTCATCCTCTCATCCATCTTAACCCCAATATCTGCCAAAAGAATCTTTAGCCATAACATTTCAGTAACTCCCATTGCAACTGCCCTGTATTTTGCTTCAGCACTAGACCTGGAACAAACCTCTTGCCTTTTACTTCTCCATACCACAAGATTACCTCCAAGGAAGATGCAGTATCCTTTGGTGGACCTTCTAGTGTCCGTGCATCCAGTCCAGTCGGCGTCAAAGTACCCTTCAATGATGAGTTGATCTTGTCGAGTATAGAGAAGCCCCTTCCCTGGATCATTCTTTAAGTAACCCAATACTCTTTCAGCGCATTTCCAATGGCAATCAGTAGGAGCATGCATAAACTGGCTCAACACACCCACAACATAAGTAATATCTGGACGAGTAAGAGTGAGCTAAATGAGTTTACCAACCAATCGCTGATATCTCCCTTTTCCTTCATCATCCAAAGTCGTCCCAGCCTTGATGCTTATCCTTGTGCCAGACTCCATGGGAGTAAGAAAAGGTCTGCATCCCAGTTTTCCTGTCTCCTTTAGAAGGTCCAAGGTGTACTTCCTTTGACTCATTACAAGTCCAGTCTCAGACCGCGCAATCTCGATCCCCAAGAAATACCTTAACTTTCCCAGGTCTTTAAGATCAAATTCAGAAGCCAACGTCTCTTTCATCTTCCTTTTTTCGTCTTCGTCATCCCCTGTGACAATCTTATCATCCACATATACAAGTAGAAGACTCACCAGACCATTTCTCTGCTTGATGAAGAGGGTGTGGTCACCATTCCCTTGTTTATATCCATTATTCTTCATTACCACCCTCAGTCTTTCAAACCACGCTCTAGGTGACTGCTTGAGGCCATATAATGCCTTCTTGAGGTAGCAACACTTTCCATCTTGCACGTATCTAGGCGGCATGCTCATGTAGACTTCTTCTTCCAGGTGACCAGTCAAAAACGCATTCTTTACATCCAGTTGATCCATGTTCCACTTCTTTTGCACTGCCAGAGCTAAGATGACTCTCACTGTTTTCAACTTTGCAACGGGGGCAAATGTCTCAAGGTAGTCAATCTCATACTTCTGGCTGAATCCCTTTGCAACAAGGCGAGCTTTATAGCGTTCAACCGTCCCATCAGGTTTGTATTTCACAGTAAACACCCACTTGGAGCCCACTAAGTGAGTTCCCTTGGGAATATCAATAATCTCCCACACTTTGTTCTTTGCCAGAGCGTCCATCTCCTCTGTCATGGCCTGTCGCCATTTAGGATCCTCCCTGGCATCCTCAACTGTCCTGAGAATAACAGCCATAGAGAGAGAGAGGTAATAAAGCATTTATAGTCTTTACTGAGTTTAGCATATGAAACAAATCTTTGTATAGGATGAGAAGTACATGACCTGGTCCCTTTGCGCAGGGCTATAGGAAGATCTTCATTCATTGGACTTGGATCATCCGGGGTCCTCGCAAGATTGGGATTGGTTACATCAACAACTTCCATCACATTCTTCTCCTTTCTGCTGTAAACCTGTCCAAACAAATGATCGCGAGACTGTTCAACCACAGAGCTGCCCTCCATCTGACTTTCTCTTTCCTCACTGACTGTATCAACCACATTCGAAGAACTAGCCGTGTAGTCCAAGAAATCTGTAAACTGAATAAGCTGATGTGACGAATACTCTTCCACTTTCTCACCAAGATACTCCCCCTGAAGAGTACTCGCAGGAAAATAAGCATCATTTTCATGAAAGGTCACATCCCTGGAAACATAGACTCGGGAGGTGCTGGGAACAACACACTTGTAGCCCTTCTGGGTGGTGGAGTAACCCAAAAAGACTGCTTTGATGGACCGTTATCAGATTACGTAAATTTATCAGATTAAGTATTGTGATTCAATAGAAGTTTAGTCTGTCGTGAAGAGTTTTCCCATCCATTAGTTAGGTGTGCCTCTGATGCATAAAAAATTGTTGCAGATGCGGCAGGATGCATTGGACACATTGACCACGTCCGGTGCCATGTTGGGCCGCTCCCCTTTGCGCACCTCCACCAGCATCGATGTGGGTGTGTGTGTGCCTATTTGACGAGTCCTTTTGACATAGCTCTCAAGCACCTGGTTTTTTACTATTTTTGCGCTTGGGACTTTCATCTTGTTGATGTTGTTTGAGTCTCCTCCATGCAAGCCCTCCTTGGCTAAGTAGGGAACCAAAGCATAACTATTTGCATAAGTTCTGCTTTGTGCAACATGATGTTTTGATGTTGATGAAAATTAAGTGGCCTGTGTCGGACTTGAGTTCACGGCCTTCTACTCTGATCCATTTCGATGCTGTTTCATATTTTATACGTGTCCTTATTTATCACGATATTGTTAACAGTTATTTTGGTTCTCATTCCATCAAACTGCAGAAAAGTTCCTGGAAGAACAATTCCATGCCATCACACACTATGCTAACTCCTGATGATTCAATCTTGGGAAGAAAAATAAAATATCCAATTCACATGATATGTTTGTGCATAATTTCTATCAATCCATTGAAGGGTATTTCTCAAACATTGAGGCTTCTAATATGTCAACTACTGAACTGTGGAAATGAGTGTTTCAAATCTGAGAAAGACAAATAGCTTGGATTTTGATCAAAGAGTTTTGTGTACATTTTCCTCCATGTTCTTTTTCTTATGTTTCTTTTTTTGGTGTCAGTGATCTTGCTGATCTAGTGGAAATGGTGCACATAATTTTACAACTTTTGGAGTCCTTTCAATCACATGGTGCTTTACGGGTATCCCCTCCATTCTCTCCATGGTGCTTGCTTTCTGAGTGGTTTTAAATTGTCCTTATTTGAATGACAGTTTGTGGAAATTCCATCAAGAAAGTAGTTTGAAGTAATGGACCTTTTCATACTGTGTTTTTGTTAGTTTTGGTTAAGAGGTTGTGGAATCCAACAATAGATTTGTCCAATACTTGGGGATTTTGTATTAAAGTATAGCATGATATGGTAAAATATCAACACATTGGGTTTCTGAAAGATTATATATCTATTATTGTGTGAATAGTTTTTTGATATTATTTTAGTTACTCATTGAATTCAATGCTCTTGGGGACAAAAGTTTGCTTTTAAGACCATGTTTACCTTAATTGAAGGTGAAAACAGTTTGCTTATTTTCATGTCTGAAAGCACATACTAGGAAATCATTTCAGGAAAAAAGTTATAGTTTCTATATATTGTGCTGTGAGGATGTTACTGAGATAACTTCTAAAGCCCTTTTCTCCTTTCTGTTTTAGTTCTTTGCTGCTTCAAGATTGTCAAGATATTCAAGCTGAAAGTACTGGAAAAATCATTTTGAGAGGCATTTTATTCTTTTTACTTTTGAGAACTAATTTTGAAAATTATTTATCTGTTTTCTTGGTTTTCCTAAGAATCCTTGCCAAAGTTTGTGCAGCCCTTATTGGTGACAACTTGTATCATATGATCAATGTACCTTGTGAACTTGGTTTCATCAAGCAATAGAATTTTCACATCATATCTCTGAGTAGCATCTAGCAATTCTGGGATTTAGTCAGTCGTCAAGTTAAGTTAAATTGGGTTAATTAATGCATTGCATTTTAAGAAGGTTATCCTAGGGAATCTTGTCTTCAATGTTAATTATCTTACAGGAATTGCCATTTTTTCCTGAAACCTGTAGATTCTCTTGCATGAATCAGCCACTCACACATGGACCAAAATAAACATATTCACTAATTGCATATTGTTCATTATGAAGATTACTATCACTTCATGCAGGTCTCAAAAAAATCAAGAAAAAGGAGTAAGAAAAGGTTAGGCAGCGTCCAAGAAAAACAGGCCAAAGAAGTAGGTGAGGATGTGCAGATAGATGCTGTTGGTGAAATGAAGGGTGATGCTATGCACTCTGCCCTGAAGCCATTGGTTGATTTGGAAAATGCTGGGAAAGGTGCCTCCTAATTCATGACTACAAAGAGCTCTGTCACAGACACACACAGCACTCCGAGGCCCTTTACCTTTTTGACAAGTGCAAGTGCCATAGGTGGAAAGAAAGAGCCTCGCTACCTATGCCACAAGGGTGCAGGTATAGGTGCGGACATGGTGAAGGTGCACAGACCTACATGAAGCATTTCCAAAGAACTTGGGTGTGGGACACAGCTATAGACACACATACACATACATAACGATAAGATTTTAAGCAAATAAATTCATATATTTATTGTTTATATTTATAAAATGTAGATTAGAATAAAAAAGATTAAAATATACTAAAAAAATACAAAAAGTGAGTTAGCCTTGTCCAAGCCATGTACCATACCTGTACCCATGTTCAGCCATGTCAACATGGGTACCGTGCATACGGTCTTGTGATTTTCCCCATGAAAATTTAAGACAGATGGATGCAGTATGCCCAAATGTAGGAATAAGAAATTCAGCTGTGTTTACATGAGCTGAGAATGCTAAGACTGACTTTAAGATCCCTATAAAATTTTATCTTCACTGCTGTTTTAAAATTCTACGTTTTGGGCATTTCACATTCATCCATACAATTGGTTTTGTTAAAAGCAACTAAAAATGGTAGAAACTGCCAGACGCTAAAATTGACCAGGTAAATGTAGTTGCCATAATCTAAAAACCCATGTACAATATATATGTAGTGTGTGTGTATCCTCCCATTTGTATGCATGTGTATCCTCCCATTTGCACCCAAGTTTTCTTAGAAAATGCTGCACCTCATCAACACCTACAACCACACATGCATTTTGAACCTGCACTCATGTGACGTAGTGTGAACATTGAACCACTGTCACAGATATCGTGAGATTTTAAAAAATTTTGTGACATTTACGAGAAAAAACAAGTAAAACGAAAAAAATGAGCAAATCTCCGAATGAAAATCTTACTATTTTTTTGCAATATTTCACATTTTTGGTGATTTTTTTGCTTTTCTTTTTTTGTAATTATTACTTTCGCATTTATTTTATTTTTCGATAATTTTTAGTTTTTTTTTAATTTTCAAGATTTTTGCTGAAATTTTCCCAAGAAAAACAACTTCACCAAAAAATACCCAAGAAAAACCTTGTCGTTATTTTCCTGAGGACGATGGTTGTGAGTCTGTGACAATACTTTAAAGTAAACAAGTTTGAATTACTCAATAATCTGTTATGTGAATTTGTTCAACAGGAGTTAGTACCAAAGATGGCAATTGTGACTACGGCCCTGAATGTGGAAATGAGTCATCTGAAAATGATGAACAGGCAGGTGTAGTTGAAGTTGACTTGGATGTTACTCATATAATGTCCATGTTTGCAAATGGCAAGATTGTCCAAAATTTATGCTGGCTCCTGAGGTTCTATAAAAGTAACCACACAAATACCAATCATTACATTATATCTATGCTTCAAAGGATCTCAGATGATTTGGAGCTGTCTCCAATGCTCTTTCAGGTGTAGATCTTGTTCTTGGCACTCCATTGTGATAAGTGGGTTGGCTTCTAAATTGATTTGTCATTATCTAATCTTGCAGCTATCTATCCTTTGCATATTCTTCGAAATTCTGCATGATCAGAAAAAAGCTAGTAATAAGGAACACAAAATAATAACTTCATTTATCACAAAATTGGTGGGTAAACTGATGAGCAAATTGAAGAGCCATCCTCTTCTTTTTGTGGACATACTTTTCTGGAAGACAAACCGAGATTGCCACTATATCAATTCAGAGTTCTTGTTACATGAGATTGGCAGCTTAAGGAGCAAGGCTAGAAAATGGTTAGATAGTTCAACTGGTGTTCAAGGTGGAGAAGCTAATAAAACAAGGCCTCCTATCAACATAGCAGATGCATTAGGTGATGATGAAGCTGATCTTCTGCCTTCATATAAACTTGATAATAAGTAAGGCCATCACGCCTCTACTTGTCTGCATAGTAATTTCAGTGCCACATGCTTTGACCGTGCTTAGTCTGTTTTGTTGTTGTCTGCCAATTAGTGATGAACACGAAAAAAGTTCTCAGAGTGGCTCAGAAGATGGAAATGGTGAAGTTGGTTTGTTGAACATCAGAACTTCCCTCTCAGCTGAAGGCAGGGGCATGGACAAAGATCTTTCTTTATTGTAAGGATTACCTTCTTAGTATTGGATTTTTTTTCTAGTGATGTTTATGAATAGTCTGTGTGAAAACCTTTCAAGGGCTGTCTGCATGATTTTGATCCGTAAAACATATATGCAATTAACCTATCTTGTAGAAAGCTGTCAGTTTTCTTCCTGTGATGTAGTAAGAAGCTTTGTTTGCCACAAGATCTTCAAAGGGTTCCTAGAATCAGAAGATGCTGGCTTTCACTTCAGAGAAAGAGCATAGCATTAACGGACTTTATGAAATGTATGCTTTTTTGATATGTTAATTCTACACCGCTCAAAGATTTTATGACCATAGGTGGAGGTATGAATGATCCATTTAATTCCATATGAACAAGATAAAGAAATACTTCAAAACTGTCTGTATATATGGATAGCATTCTTGGAGTTTCTTTCAAAGGTTTATGTCAATCAACTCCGTCGGGCATCATATGGATTGAACCTCTGACTATGGTGAAAATTTTAATGTTTTGAGTTCATTTTTTAATATAGAGTAGTTTTCTGATAGTAAAATTTTTAGCTGTAAGTGAAAGAGAATTTGTGCACTACTTATTTCAAAGCCATTAGTCCTGATGGAAACATATCTGCAACTCAGTTTCTCACAAGCTCACCAGCTCAGTCCTCGTTAATCTGGGCCTGATGGCTGTTTTTATGACCCAAGCGTGGTCCATTATGGGCCCTGCTTAGCCTTGTGGCAGGCATCATCTGCTTTGGAGCAGGACTGAAGATGACATTGCTACTAAAAAATGACTTGATTGGACATGTTCCATACTAATGTTCCATCATATGTTTCATCTGCTAAATTTCTTTCTCTTTCTTATGCATGCACTTTCATTGCTTTATTTGTTTACTTCTGTCATGTAGCCAAATAATCAACAATTATAACTTTAGTGAGTTTTTATGCGCCCAAAAGCTAAATTTTATCTTACAAATGAGGATCCTTTCTCGAAAAAGGATTCTTAACATCTATTTTATTTTCTTTTATTAGCCACTCTGGGAAGAGAGCTAGAGTCTTCAGCAAGGAGCAAGAGATAATAATCAGGGAGCTGTTTGAACAGTAGGTTTCTCACCACCAATTTTATGTCAATTATGTAAACATTTGTTAATGTGACCCCTGCATATGTGTTTCTGTTACTTGAAGGTTCAAGACACAAAAAAGGTGCAGTCATCTAATCGCCAATGCATTGGACTCGAATAAAAAGTATTCAGCTGCTCAAGTATCTCGCAAACTTAAGCAACTTGGACTTCAGAGGCCACACTTAGATATTGTGGAGAACAATAGGGAGTCCAATGAGATTGATGCTGATCTTGCTACAACAGAAAGGAATGAATCCGACGATGAAACACTGTCAGCATATAAGGAACGGTGTGTATTTAAATTCCAGATCTTGAGTGGTGGTCCTCGATTCTAAGGGGCACAACGTTAAGAGGCTCATATTAATCTTTTGGTTGCCTGTTTTTTTGATCCAACATGCTTCTGATGGTTAATTGGAAAAACTGTCACATGGAAGCAGCACAGAATTTGCTGCACCTGGGTGGCTTGGTTGTGGCTGTTTGCATTTGTCATTTAATTCTTCACACCCTAGTTCAGGCTCATCCTTTCTATAGGTATATCTAAGTTTATTTAACACACAAATACACCCCTTTAACGGATAGTTGCCAACTACAACGGTACTTGCACTTATGTGACACGAAAAACAGACTTGTTAATACCAATTGATTTCCTTTCGTACTGCTTATTTAGGTTGTCTGATTACTGTTCCACTTTTCCACTTTAGATTTTTGTGATCCCAAGTTCACTTGGTTGCGTCTCCATGATCTGTTTTTCTACGACTTCCTTGGTCTCTGACCATTGAAAGCCTTGTTACTTGTTAGCTAAGTGTTTATGTTGGTCTATAGATCTTTGTTGCAATTATGAGTTGATGAATAAACCTAAGCATTCGAAATTTCATATGCATGATCCAACTTTGATGGTTTATAGTCAGATGAACTGGTCAAGTCTACTTATTACTTAGCTGGATAATCTCTCTACAAATAAAGTTTTGAATTACCAGAGGTGCCACTTCTGATTTCTCCTACTTATGCTCCATTCTACTGAACTGCTACCTTTGTTCACCAGCTTATGTGGAACTCACACGTTTTGTAAGAAGCCCATAAATAACACCCACTTGCTGCATGACATTGCAAAAGCCAGCATGAGGTAGCTCAGAAAATCAGTCTAACCTCTGGGTCTTCCAAGAACATTATCTCAACCAGTGCAAGTAGATCAAGGTAAAATTTGTCTGAAGGCAGTAGAGAGAGCACACTGTGGGTGAGCTGTTTTTCTCTGAACATAAGAAGAGCTGGCTGATATAATATCAGGAAAGGGAAACAGGATGTATTCAGCTAATCATAGGGAATAAGCTCTGCCAGCACAGTTGATCCATGCTGAAGCCAATCAAGGCTGTGTTTGGTCTTGACTTGGTTGAAAGGCATGAATCTGATGGCCTAGCATGTGGACATCAATATTTGTGGTGGTGGTTGAGGGGTGGGGGTTGCGATCATGTTTCGGATGAAGATTTACTGACATTTAACAGTTAAATAGGTGGTTCGGGCATATGGCAGTCAGTGGATAAAACTTTATGTTCATTGAAGAGGCTGGGAATCAGTTGGCTTGCCAACTCGGGCAGTGATGGTAGGATTGAGATTGTGCTGGGCTCGATGAAGGTCAAATAGAGGTTATATCTCATCAGCTATGTCCAGCTCAGTAGCAGCATGCTAAATTTCCTTGACAGAACCCAGCTAGACTCCACGGGGAACAATGGACATTGAACCTTGTAAGAGGTCCAAATACAGATTGTAGTCATCCAACTTGTAAAGGACCTGATGAAACTGAAACCTTTTATAACCAGATTGCTTTTTGGTCAATGTCACAAAGCATGTATTTGATGGCCAACCCTCTAATTTGTGGAATTCAACATTCTTTCCATGATTTGACATGTTTTTTGTGTCCTTTTGAACTGTAAGATTCTTTCATTAGACTGCATTAGGTGTCAAGTTGAAAGGTAACTACATGGGCTAGAGCATCAACAATATCTAATGGTATTAGAATTAGAAAGTGGTAGAAGCCTAGTACACATTCTTGTTGAAGGAAACATAAAGCTACGGTATATCATGAGACATCAGTTCTCAAAAGCAATAGCCTGTTCCTACATGATGAGGGTCCTTATGTACCTAGTTATTACTGTTAGAATGTATGTATCCTTTCTATACATACATATATGTATATACATTACACATATTAGTCTCTAATATGTGTCATATATATATATATATATATTTATAGGCTTGGGTACTTAGGATATTTATGTAACCTTTTATCTTCCTTTTTTGTCTTTTTATTTTTTGTATTTTTCCTGTTTTACCCCTGCCCCTTTCTGTTTTTATCCAAAGGGGACCCAAGGGGAGACTAGTCCCAACGGCTAGAATTCTAGCCGTTGGAACTAGTCTCCAACGGCTAGCACTCTCCTCTCTTTTGTTTTCTCCCTTATAAATAGTGGAGGTTCACTAGTGT
>JAANDH010001609.1:0-15550 GCA_011799765.1 Nymphaea thermarum | reverse complement strand
ATCCTTTTTGGTTTCGAGGATAGCCAATGAACACACACTTAATGGCTTGAGCTGCAAGTTTATCACGTTTAGGTCCAAGAATGTGTACAAAACAGGTACAACCAAACACTTTTGGAGCAACAGAAAACAAGCCACGATTGGGATAAACAAGTTTGATTGGTACTTTGTGGTCAATGGAAGATGATGGCAAACGATTGGTCAGGTAGCAAGCCATAAGTATAGCATCGCCCCATAGGTATGCAGGAACATGATTATGAAGCATGAGGGTACGAGCAATAGTTAGAAGTTGCCGATGCTTTCGTTCAACAACTCCGTTCTGTTGTGAGGTGTGAGGACAAGTAAATTGGGGAGAAATACCATTTTCAGCATAAAAGGTCATTAAGGTAGATGATTTGAACTCAAGAGCATTATCAGTGCGGATACACTTAACCACAGAACCAAATTGAGTCTTTATTTCAATAATCAAATTTTTGAGAATACAAATTACTTCAGACCTTTCCTTCAAAAGGAAAACCCAACAGACTCGAGAATAATCATCAACAACGACAAGAAAGTACCTAAATTTATTTCGGCTAGCAACCCTGCTAGGCCCCCACACATCAACATGAAGAAGATCAAATAACCCTTGACTGGACGGACTAAGACTCGAAGGAAAACTACTACGTGTGTACTTGCCAAGTTGACAAGCCTCACATTGAAAGGACTCTGGAACAGAAAGATTAGGAAGAAGGGAACGGAGCTTGGGTGCTGAAGGATGACCAAGTCGAAGATGCCATTGGAAGACTGTAAACTCTGAGGGAGAAGAGGTAGCAGCAAGGCCCATAGGAGTCGACAGGATGTAGACACCCCCTTTCTCATAGCCGCCACCAATCGTCTTCCCAGTTTGCAAGTCCTGAAATGAGCATGAACCAGGGTCAAACATAATACGATAGTGTATATCAGTGGTCAACTGTTTAACAGAGAGTAAATGAGATGGAAATTCAGGAGCATATAAAACATGTGGAATAGTCATAGACTCAGAGAGTTTCACATCTCCATAACCCAATATGGGTGACAGTCTACCATCTGCCATTTTGACATGACGTGGGTGGGAAAATTTATGCAGAGTAGTAAAGGACTCGGGTCTACTGCAGAAGTGTCTCGATGCTCCTGAATCAATAATCCACGAAGTACCTGAGTCAGACGTGGAAGGACCTGCTGAGAAGGCTCGATCAGTCACCGCTGTAGAAACTGAAGCTTGTGAGGCTTTGTGTGCCAAAAATTGCTCATATTCGACTCTGTCAATGCTAACTGTCTCTGGAGCTATACTAGGTGAAGAGTCCTCCAATGTAGGAGTGACCGTCTGTGCCGAATCCATAGACGAATAAGCAGGACTCTTGCCCTGTTTGGTGACCACATTTCTTCCCTGTGACAAAGAGGATGGGCGACCATGTTTATCCCAACAACGATCCTCTAAATGACCAATCTTACCACAATGGGTGCATTGGAACCTCCCGCGGCCCCCAGTTCCACGACCTATACCTCTTCCTCTTGTATTATAGGTGGAGCCATGACCACGGCCACCCCCCACAGAAAGGGCAGAAGCAGGCGTTACACTAGATGGTTGAGACAGACTAATAGCAAGACGGCTAAGTCTGTTATATGCATCAGAAAGGTCAGGAATTTCACTTCCAGTGAGCATTTGATCCTTAGCAGCCGCATATTCAGGAGAGAGACCAGCAAGAAACTTTGCAACCATAGTAGGTTCAAAGTGTGACTTATAACATGATTTGCATGGAGGACGCAAGTATTTCAGACGTTCATAAGTAGCTTNAGCAGAATAGTACCTCACTTAGACATTCTCCACATCGTCCATCAACAGTCCACACTCTTGTCCACGCAATCCACTAGAGGATCTGATCACGCCTTCCACATAGGCGAGATCAGGTCCTCTTCCACGCAGGAATAAAACAGGGGAAACCAGCAATCACGCCAGCGATGACTAGAGAGTTTACGCCAGTCTGAGAAGATCAAGCCAGCAACGTGAAATGACGAACCTGCTCGAGAAGATCACGCCAGCAACGTGCGTCGACGATCCCAGCAGTCTGAGATGATTGGAATCACGCCAGGAGCTTACGTCTAAGCTGAGAAGTCTGAGACGATCCAGCCGACTTGAAGGTGGACGATTGGTTCACGTCAGTCGACTTGAAGGATCACGCCAGCCGGCTTAAAGCAATACCGCAAGGGAGGCAAGGCACGAGAGGATCAAGCCAGCGTAGGCTCTGATACCATGTTGAGCGTTGAAGAGTTGGAGAACGAGAGGGAAGAAAAGAGAGAGAGAGAGGCGGTAAAAGCTTCCTTTCAATATCGTGCTCTAATCTCTACTTAAAGTGAGATTAGGGCACGGCTAAGGCATTTACAAAATAAAGACAATGAAAACATTAAAATGACAAAAAGGAACCCTACTTCTTAAATAACCAAATAACTACCACACTTAAAACTAACTTTCTAATTTCAACACATACATCATATAAATGTTGTAGGAAAAATGAACTATATGGAAGTAGGCTTGATGTTTTGCCATCAAAGTTGACATGCAAAGAAAATAGTGTGTTTCGTGGTGGGTCCTACAGAAAATGACCCTTCTGATGGTACTATTTCCTGGAAAACATTAGATTTTGATAGCAGAGTGGGTGAAAGAAATGGGGCTTGGCCTCAATGAAAGGCACACTAGTTGTGTTTGGGAAGTTGAATGCCAGGGGAGCTTGCTATGTCACATGGACGTGGTGGCACTTTGAGTGCTGCACCTGCATCATGCGAACTTCTTGGTTGTAGACAAAGGAAAGAGTGGGGAGGAGGAAGAAGCAGGAAGAGGGAGGAGGAGGACAAGGGCAGAGCACTTAATGAAAACAGCCTAGCAGTCTTAGGCTTTATAAACTCTTTTTTTTTTAAACCTCTCTATTATTGTTTCCAAAAAGCAACCTATTCCTCTTTAATTTCTTACAATCGTACTTTCCTAATCCTCTTTTATTACAACAAGAGACTTAGCATAGTGGCACCTACACCTGCATCCATATGACATAAGGAGCTTGTTTTTGAGGCGTAAAACAATGATGGTACTGGGAGGATGTCAGAAGAGTTGCCCTACAAAGGAATATTGGAAAAGTTGGTGGTAGTTCTTGGATATTTTTCTTTTATTTTGTGAACTATTTATGTAATTATTTTTGTCATCCCTAATTTCTCTATTAAGTGAGGACTAAGGCTAATGAACCTTTATATTCTCTCTCTATTAACTTAGATTCTACATGGTATTAGAATGTTGCATCCCTGGGAGTTCTCTGATGTCTAGGTTAAGCTTCTCTCCCTATCTATTCTTCCTTTCTCTAATTAGTTTTACATCTTGAGCAATCTATTGGGCTTTTGTTTTGTTGCACAATTAGAGATCTGATTATCTCTGCACCAAGTATGCAGACATGATCAGGAAACCCTAGATCATTGTTTTCTTGTCATGAATGGTGGCTCGTAGAGATTTGAGCATGTGTGGTTGACTTTGTTAGGAATAAGACTCTTCATGGGTGGGTACCAGTACTGTTGAGTTGATATCTCTGGTCGTATTTGTATGCATGAATGCATATATGATCTTAAATAGAAGTCATTCAGGTTGATTTGATATTGTTGTCATTGAAGTTGTGGTTTCAATTTTGAATAAGTGGACCTGACCTTGGTGAGAGTTTTGGCAACCAAAATCAAACTTTAAGATAGTCGTCAAATGACTCAGATCAGTTTGGTTGTCCTTGGTGAGACTCTAGTTTGTCTCTCCTATTTCAAATCAAATTCATATTTTGTTTCTATGAAGAAGTGGAGTGTTGATACCACTGCTATTGGTATGTGGGATGTCTTACATGACATGTATTATCAAGAAAATAATGTGAGCGATGTCATATAGGTTGAACAAAATGCTTAAGTATGCTAGATGGACGGAAAAATTTCTTGTTCAACCTACATAACGTGGTTCACATTTTCATTCTGAGTATACATGTCATGTAGGATATTCATATTCCACATCATTAGCAATAGTATAATAGATCAATTGATAAACAATGTGTACTTGGACACTATTTATAATTCAAGCCATAACTTTGTCTTTGCCTTCAGTTTGTGTCACATACTCGTCTTATCAACTGCTTCCTTTTCAACTGGTTGCCAGGGGTTTAGTCAGAAATATGGGATTGACTACTTGGAGACTTTTGTTCCCGTTGCAAAGATGAAAACTGTTAGAGTTATCATTTCTCTAGCAGTGTTGAAGGAGTGGAAGATATACCAACTTGACATTAAGAATGCATTTCTCAATGGAGATCTTGAAGAAGAAGTGTATATGTGTATGCCCCCAGGATATGAAAAACCAGGAAAATTCTTCTCTGTCCTGCTAACTGCTGTCATAAGAGATGTGGCCACACGGATGGGAAGTCGATATAGGCCTTCAGACACCAAACCAATCCCAATCCTCTTCCTTGTCACCAAGTTCTGTAAAACACATCGATTTACAAAAAATATAAGTTCACAATTCAACTCCTTTGTAATCTTGCTGACAGACAGAAGATTCAAGGGAAAATGAGGAACATGTAAAGCACCATGCACTACAAAATTGTTTAACAAAGAAAGACTCCCTTTTCCCGCCACAGAGGTAAAGGAACCATCGGCAAGATAAACACATTCCTTTCCTGATGAGAGCTTATACTCATGGAAGAGCTTAAGATTGCCAGTCATGTGATGGGTGGCACCACTGCCAACAATCCATTCTCCCATATAAGAATTACCTTTTTCTCCAGAAACAACAAGAGCATGGTTGACTTTCGCATCATCTGCCACTTCGGCTTGACCAATATCAATCCGACTCAGATAAGCACGAAGATCACAAATTTGTTGAGCAGAGATTTAAGCTTTCTCTCCATTAGAGTTGACAACATCAGAAGTAGATTTCTTCCCATTGGAAGGTTTCCCTCGACTATTCTTCTTTTTTGGATGGATGTCCCAACAAAAATCCACAGTATGACCAGTCTTCTTGCAGTGAGTGCACTTGCGAGGAGGTCGGGCAGCTCCTACAGGACCACGACTAACAAGCGCAGACCTCTCATTGTATGAGATGTGATCCCCCTTTTTTCCAGTAATAATAAGGCGTCGTTGCTCTTCAGCCTCCACCCGAGAGTAAACCTCTTCAATACTAGGTAGTCTGTCAGAATTAAGGATTTGACTCCTTATGCCTTCAAAGTCCTCATTCAACCCTGCTAGAAATAGGAATACCCTATTCTCCCATTCTTTAGCTAAATGACGCACCTAATCTTGGGGACAATCCCAAGTGTTATAAGAGTAGTAGTCGAGGTCCTCCCACTTAGATTTCAAGGCAGCATAGAAATCTGCTACAGAGTGTTCATCTTGTCGTAGAGAATAAACATCCTTCATCAACTGATACACCCGAACAATTCTCTTCTTTTGGCCATACATCTGCTCAAGTATAACTCACATATCTCTCGCAGTCCTCTTGCGAAGGATAAAGGGTTGAATCTCGGGGGACACAGAGTTGACAATCCAAGTCTTAACTTGGTTGTCCTCAAGAAACCATGTGTCCCAAACAACATTCATCTCAGTCGGTTCAATCTTCCTCCCGTTTATATATACAATTCTGCCTCGACCTGCAATCCTCATGGTCATAGCAGCAGACCATTGCATGTAGTTTTCTTTGGTAAGACGAATAGTGGTGACCTGAACAGGTATGTTTTCAGTTCTAGCAGCCCCAACCTCAGTATGACCAGTATTCATAGTAGAAGAGGATGAATCCACCATCCCACAACAATGATATAACCACCAACCACAAGGAGAGATGCTTGTGACACTCAGGCGCAACAACAAATACACAGCAACAGTAGCGAAGGATAAAACAATAACAGGTTACTTATTGAAACGAGGAAGGTTGCCGCTGAGACTGGACGAAGCAGCAGGGCTGGCACCTGATGGGGTTGAGCGACATTCCAGGTGATGGGAACTCATGCAATGAAGGCAACGACAACAGAGAAAATAGGTCTCCTCTTGCCAGGACGTAAGAGAGGGAGCAGACAGAAGATCTGGGAGGAGCGACGGCGCACCAGAAGCAGAAGCACAGAGTGCAACGGCTGTATTCAGCAGAGGAGAACCACGAGCATCCAGGATCAGCAACGATGTAGGGAACAGAGTCGGGCGATGGAGGCGATGCTGGGCGGTGACGCAGGGAGCACGGGCAGGCGACGTCGCTCCACTGTTGACGCACGAGAACACACGGGCAAGAACGGGGCTGGGTGGAGCCCCACACACATGAGGGGGAGCAAGGCGAAGCAGTCAGAAGTTGGGAGGTGATGCTGAAACTTCACGGCAGAGGCGACAAGGTCGCGAGCTTCAGGTGATATCGTTGGAGTGAGATGCTAACAGAGCAGAAGGGACCCATCGGGCGACGTTGGGCTCAGGCGTTGGAGGAGCTCGAGCGATGATACCAGGTAGAGCGTCGGGTGCGTCGGGCAGTGAACAAGGTCGAGCAATGAACAGTATCGGGCGATGAACAGTGTCGAGTGATGGAGAGAGCCGACCGGAACTTCACAGCAACCTAACACTTTTCTCAAAAACCTGGCTCTGATACCATGTAGAAACAGTAAATCCGAGTAGAATAGAGAAAGAACACAGATATAACGTGGAAAACTCCTCAACTAGAAGGAAAAAACCACGGGTGAGGACTGGTGCCCACTAGTTACCAAACACTCTCTCTCATAAACTTTGATTCACACACCCAAAAATTAGGGTTACAATGATATAAGAGTCCCTTAATAGGAACACTCTGGATCGGGTCCAGACCCATACCCAAATACAAAAAACACTTCAACAGTATGCATCGTACAAGTTTAAAAAATCTATGTAATACACCTAAGATATAGGATACACCCTTTTATCGTAGGCATATCACCCAGAATGATATGGGGGCCATATCGTACGATATGTGCGATGCACCCTTGTATCATACGGTATGAGGATAAAATGAAAAAAGCCATGAGGTCTTTTTTTTCATGCTTCTTTTTAAAAGGGCCATTCCTGTCGCTTTCTAAACACCTCGAACAACTATGAGGGAGGATTTTGCTACTTTTCTAGAAAAGTCAACCATATGTTGGTGAGAACATTCCGTTTGAACTTTGAAGCTAAGCCACCTTAGCTCGTGAGTTAGACACCGACATGGGGTCGATGCGACCGTGCCTGCGCATGAAGATTCTTATATATATAATATGACATAATATGGAAATACATTCATTAAGATTTTAAACAAATTAAAAATATATCATTCACCATTTCAATCATGATTCATCAATTCAAGTTAAATTTGATCTGAAATTTGGATACAAGTAGGTATGGGCACCAACGTCGGGATGGAGGACGATGGTTGCACATAGTTAGCTAAATGGAACAGTGCACAGGGAACTGAAGGCAGAAAGGAGAAGGAGCGTAAAAAGTAGGTATGGGCGAAAGCAAGAAAGAAGTTATGGCAAGTTACCTGATGCCAAAAGTGTGTGTGGTGCCGCCGCCTAGGGGGAGCATAGTAGGGGTTAGGAGGTTGGTTTTGGAAGGGCGAGCACCATAGGGAAACAGGAAGTCGGAAGGAAGGGACGACGACAGCAGGACACATGAAAAAAAAAAAACGAAATGAAAGAAAAAAAACCTTAGAAAGTGGACGGAAACAGAGTCGTTCAACACTGACCGTGTTGAAAAACAGACAAATACGTCCTTGGACTTGGTCAAAGAATCAGACACGGCAGACCAACGTGTCCATGCTGTGTCCATCGCTTATCTGAACCCATGTCAGGCCGAGTCGACATCAACACGCTAGTCTCGAAGCCACACCCTTGTTTCATAGCATCTAATATGGTGAGTTTGAAAAAAAGGGTCAATTTTTAAAAAATTTAAAAATCTTAAAAACTAGGGAAAAATAAAATAGATGAGAAACTGATAAAACAACACAAAAAAGTAAGTGATAAGCAACAAATAAAACTTAGAAAATGGAAACAAGCATTTTTCATTTAAAAAAATGTGAAAAGAATGCCGAAAATAAAAAATGGGAAAAACACGTAAAAGCACATTTTTTCCCGCTTTTCTCGTTTTGGTGTTTACAAAATTTTTCGATTGACGTGTTTTTCATATTTTTATTGTGTTGTTTTTTGAGAAAAGCACGTTTTTTGTGACTATAACTTGACACATTTTTGTAATTTTTAGATTAAAACTGATCCAATCTACTTGCTTTATCTTGTTTCTATCTTAATTTTCATTTTGGAGAATTATTTAACGTTAACATGTACTATTTTTTTATTTATATACTTGTATTTTTAAACATTGTTTTCATTTTGAATTTTTTGTAGTGTTATATATATATATATATATATATATATATATATTTATTCATTTATATATTTATATATTATGTGTGTGTGTGTGCGTGTGTGTACCCTATCATACCTTCATACCCACATTTTTTAAAGTTATCATGCTCATACCTGTGTCTATGTAACGCTTCAAAAGTTTAATCCCCTATTGAAGATTGTGAGGGGTCTTGAAGGACTTATATAGGGGATTGTTCAAGAAGTTGATTGTCTTGGTTCGTATTTTGGGGCTTGGAACTGAAACTCCTAAGAGGAGGGTTGGGATCTTCCAAACCAGGGGCCCGAGCCTAGGAGTGAGTCGGGTCGTTATAGTGGTATCAAAGCGTGGTTCAACACTCGGACTTGGGGTCCCACACTCGTGGATGTGTGTGCAGTATGGGGGGGTGAATTGTAATACTCTAAAGGTTTAGTCCTGTATTGAAGATTGTGAGGGACCTTCGATAGCTTATAAAGGGGGGGTGAATTGTAACACACTAAAGGTTTAGTCCCGTATTGAAGATTGTGAGGGACCTCTTCGATAGCTTATAAAGGGTGTTGTTAAAGAAGTTGGTTGTCCTGGTTCCTAACCTTTTTGAGGTTAGAACCAAAACTGTTAGGGAGTGGTTTGGGATCAGCCAAACCAGGGGCCTGAGCAGAGGAATGGGTCGGGTTACAATTTGCATACCCAAACTCATTCTGAAAGCACTTGTCACTTCTTCTTTTAAGTGTTTGAGTTTTTTCTTTCTCATTTAAGTGCCTCCAAGGAAGTTTTATCTTCTTGCTTAATATGGCCTAGAAAATAGTCGCCTCTTGCTTCAATGTTTCTGCAAGTTGCTGCTTCGGGTGGTTGTTCTTTTCCTTGCCGCATGAGTTAAGACATCTTTGTATTTCATTTGTCTTTTACTAAGCTCTTTCTTTGAGTTATAAAATTGTGCTTTCTGCAACTGCTTGATACCATTACTGGTAATGTTTAGTCAAGTGGAAATTGGTATGATGACTCTTGATTGCTTGATTGTTTCTGAATTCAGAGTGCACAGTGATGCTCTACTAGCTTCTCTCTCTCTCTCTCTCTCTCTCTCTCTCTCTCTCTCTTTTCTAGCAATGCTTGACATTGGTCAGGTTTCACCTTGCTGATTGCAATGTATATCACTAATTTCTTTGAAAATATAAAAAAAAAATCAAGGAAATCAATGAAATTGAAAGAAATTGAAAAATCAGAGTATTGTGAAAAAAATGCCAAGATGAAAATATCTATTTTGTATCACATTTTATGTTTTCTTAAGGAAAATGTAATTCTAGTATTTCCACGACTAGCTTGGATTTTGATGAATATCTTTGCAAGAAAAATAGTAGCAAACCTAAATTTTCATAATTTTTTTATTCTGCAATTTTTTGTATTCCTGAGATTTTTTTTGGCAAAACACAAACTTTCCAATTATTACCCAAGAAAAACTTGGTCGATGAATTTGTGACAATAGTTGACCTGAATATCACAGTCCAATAGTGAGTTTGCTCCTCCATTGTCCTAATCCTGATATAGGTCACTTTTAGGGTCTATTAGTATTTTCTGCATTATAGTATGTTCAACCAGGGATATGTTGAAGGCATGTCTTTTTATTTTTTATTTTTATTTTTTTTGCTTTGCATGCAGGAAAAAACTCGAGAAAGCTCATCAGATGATGATTAATAAACATGATGCAGATTCCATGGAGGGGGCAGTATCTACCAATGATTTGGAAGCACGATCTTCCATGCATGAAACAGAATTGTAAGCTTCATCTTTTTTCTGGATCTTTATGAGTTCCTTGCCTTCATGCATGCAGCAGAATTGCGAGTTTTTCAGAAACATTAAAATAACTTGTCTCCTTTTGGTTCGGCCTATGTCATAATAATTTATTCATTGTCGGCTTGAAGTTAATCCAAGTTAAAAAAGGAAGTGATATCTTAGTCATGCAACAGAACTGTGTAAGATTCTTGGGCCATCTTCACGTTCTATGGAGCTTCCATTTCTTGTATATGAATAAGCTTTCAAAAGTATGTAAAAGTGCCGATTCATAATCGAACAAGATACAAGTTATCAACATGATATATAACTGGTCAGATGCTTTTTGGTGTATGCCCAGAAGTAAAGTTAGATCTTTAATGGAGAATTTGGTACAGGAAAATGAAAGAAATAGGAACCAAAGGAAAATAGCAGGGATAAGAACATGGAAAACCAAGACTGCTGGATCTTCACTCTGATAATGAAAGTGAAAAAGCATACTAAAGGAAGCAAACTAGATGTCAAAGCTGGTACAAAGAGAAATTAGGAAAGGGAGGATTAGATTGTTGAGAGACAGAAAATTTCTAAAGATTAAAGATCACTTCTCAGAGATTAAAAAAAACTTCTAAAGATTAAAGATCACTTCCCAACCTTTCTCAGACGGATTCAGCAAAACAGCAAAAACACCCGAGCCCGGCTGCAGTTAACCCGTTGAGTCATTTTTGATATTTTTTAAGAAACGGTGCTTCTGTTTTTCAGTTTTGCTGCATTGGTTATGTAGAAACAAGCACTACACTCGAACACACGATGTAATGTGGAAAAACCCGTCAAGAATGAGGGTAAAAAACCATGTGAGACGAGAAGGTAGTGGACAATGCTCACTAGCAGCCACACCCTTTCTCTCTCTTAAGCTCCGTTCATATATTCAAAATTAAGGTTACAAGTCATATTGAGGGACTCAGTCATGGGTCGGGTCTGGACATAAACTTGACCCAGTCATACAGTCCCCAGACTCCCCCTCAAGTTGGCATACAAGTCAACCATGCCTAACTTAGAATACATTCTTTTCAAATAGAGTAGATGAGAAACTTTGGTAGGACTTCGGCAATTTGTTCTTCAGACTTCATGTATGTGAGTACAAGTTCCTTCGAGTCAATGTTTTCACAAATGAAGTGACGATCAATCTCCACATGCTTAGTCCTCTCATGTAGCACTAGATTGTTGGCTAAGCTTATGGATGACTTGTTATCACAATACATCTTCATAGGACTTTCAATTTCAATCCCAATGTCAAACAACAAAACTTTCAACCATAGTAATTCTGGTAGCCCCATAGCAATTGCTCGATATTTTGCCTGAGCACTCGAATGAGAACACACATCTTGTCTCTTGATTCTCCAAACCATAAGATCTTCTCCCAACTAAATACAGTAGCCTGTAGTAAACCTCCTTATATCTGTACAACCTGCCCAGTCTGCATCACTGTATCCTTCAATCCCAAGATGACCTTGCTTAACATACAAATGGCCATTACCTGGATTTTTCTCCAGACGATATAGGATCCTATCAACAACTTTCAAGTGAACATCAGTAGGAGAATGTATGAACCGGCTCATCACATTAACTGTAAAAATAATATCCGGTCTCGTGAGAGTGAGATAAATCAACTTCCTAACAAGACGTTGATATCTCCATTTTTTTCTTCATCTAGAAGCTTCCCATCCTTGATGCTGATTTTATTTCTAGCTTCTATGGGAGTAGGAGCAGGTCTGTAGCTAAGTTTCCCAGTCTCCAACAAACCTAAGGTGTATTTTCTATAATTTAGGACAAGATTCGTACTTGATCTAGCGATCTCTATCCCAAGCTATGTCACATAGGTACGGGTACGAGTGATGGTACGGGTACGAACCATTTTCAAAAAACGTGAGTACAGGGGTACGGCCGTACACACGGACATATATATATATATATATATCAAAAAATTTCAAACAGAATAACATATTCACATTTCACACATATATATCAAAAAAACGCAAACAAAATAACACACAAACATAAATCATGGTCCAAAACACATAAATCATTGTCCAAAACACATAAATGATAAATCATGGTCGAAAACAAACATGTCACGTACGTCAGCTTTCTTGATTCTCCTCAGTCGCATCATGAAGATTAGAAGGAGCAACATGTTCTGTAAAGTCCATGTTAACAACATGCAAATCATGTTCTCCTTCAATTGAAAGAAACCGTAGAGAAAGGGCGAGCTGCTGCCGTCGCTGCTGTCGTCGCCGCTACCGAATCCGCTGTCGAACCCTCGATTGTTGCCCGAGAGAGACGAAAACAGCAAAACAGTTGAGCGTCGAGGGTTTCTTTTTAGTTTTTACCCTTTTTGTTAACGTCAAAATAGTTTTTAACGTTAAAATGAAATAAAAGTTAAAAAAAAAATTGGACAAAATTGGACCCGGTCAACTTTGACCGTGTCCAAAAATGGACGGGAACGGCCTTCGGTACGTTGAACATACCCGGTATGGTCAACGCGTACCGGGGCCGTACCCAGGCGCGTACCGGTACCGGTGTCGTACCGGTACCGGAAGGGTTCGCCCCCTTTGGGGACGTACCCATGTTACATAGATCCCAAGGAAATACTTCAACTTGCCAAGATCCTTGAAGTCAAACTTGGTAGCCAATAGTTTCTTCAGTCCTACAAACTCATCTTTGTCATCTCCTCTTACAATCATATCATCAACATATATCATGAGAATAGCTACCTTGTGCGCCTTTTTTTCACAAAGAGAGTGTGATCCCCATTACCCTGATGATATCCATGCTTCTTCATCACAACTCTGAGATGTTCAAACCATGTCCGAGGAGATTGTTTAAGTTCATATAGAGCCTTCTTCAACTTGCAACATTTTCCACTTATCTCATATAGGAGGCATACACATATATACTTCTTCTTCAAGATCTTCATTCAGAAAAACATTTTTAATATCAAGTTCGTACAACTCCCACTACTTCACCACTACCAATGCGAGAATAACCCTAACAATTTTCATCTTTGCAACAGGAGCAAACATTTCCAGATAATCAATTCCATATTTTTGGCTAAAACCCATGGCTACCGACCGGGCTTTGTATATGATGAAATAGTAAAAACACATACAAAAAATGTGCAAAACCTGGACTCGAGGAAGAAAAACCATGATGCTGAGAGGATTCCGGCGCTCACTCGCAGCCGGTCTCTTTCTCTCTTAATTTTTATTAATCTCACAAGAATAGGGTTACACAGGTTACATAAAGAAGGGCTCAATCATGGATTGCGGGCCACATAGGGTCCATACCCAAACCAAGACAAACATACTGCTTGAACACTCCCCTTCAAGTTGGGCACACAGGTCTGACATACCTAACTTGGATACATTTCTCTCAAATGAACTAGATGGCAAGGCCTTGGTGAGTGCAACAGTTGTTTGATCTTCAGACTTCATGTAGGGCAGGACAAACCTTTTAGCATCAATTCTCTCTCGAATGAAATGACAATCAATCTCTGCATGCTTCATTCTATCATGTAACATCAGATTGTTGGCCAAGTTGATTGCATACTTGTTATCACAATACATCATCATTGGACCCTCAGTTTTGATTCATATGTCCACCAGTAGCACTTTCAGCTACAACAGTTCAAAGACTCCCATGGCCACAGCCCTATATTCAGCCTCAGTACTGGAGCGGGACCAAACATTCTGTTGGTGAGATTTCCTCCCAAGTAAATACAGTAACCTGAGGTAGACCTTATGATATCCATACATCCTGCCCAGTCAACATCTGAATAATTTTCAATCTTAAAAGAGTTTTGCTCAACATACAAGAGACCATGACTCCTCTTCAAGTAACAAAAAATCCTGTCAACTGCCTTTAAGTGAACATCAGTGGGTGCATGCATAAACCAACTCATCACATTTACAACAAAGGTAATATAGTAAGAGTAAGATAAATCAACTTCCCAACTAAGTCACACAGACGCTGCAATTTGACTGCCGCACCCGTGTCGACACAACTAGGGTGCGGGTGTAGCTCGGATTCGCACCCAACTCGGGTCAATAAGAGTCAGGTGTGGCTGACAGCACCCGGTCATTTTTGTCCATTTTGGGCATGCACCCGACCTGCGTTTGACTCGAGTCGGGTGCGGTCAAACATCGTCAAACCTATTTTTGTCATTTTTTGATATTTTTTATTTTTAAAATTTTTTAACGTTAAAAGGAGGGTTTAACATTTTTTTTTCATTTCTGTGTTCTGTCATGGTTTTGTTGTTTTTTGTTTACTTGTTTAATGTTTGTACTTTGTAAGCATGTTAGTGCTTAATATGTTACATTCATATACATAATACATTATAACTTATAAGTATGTAATATATAATATTCATATATAGTTTATCCATAGAGTGTGTAGTGTAGAGTGTATAGACTATAGTGTATACTCTAAATTTCTTAATTCTTATATGTGTGTGTATGTCTATATATATATATATATATTATATAATAAATTAATAATAACAATATATATATATTATTTTAATAAATTAATAATAATAAATAAATATTCTCACCGGATCGCCGCACCTAAATTTTTGGGATGTGCCGCACTAGCACCGGCACCCCACACCTATGTGACATAGCTTTCCCAACAAGACGTAGATATCTTTCCTTGGCTTCTTCATAGAGGGGGGGCTCCCTATCTCTAAGGCTAAGTTTGTTTCCAACATCTATAGAGTAGAAGCATGTCTACACCCAAGTTTTCCAGTCTCTTTTAATAAATTTATAGTGTACTTTTTTTTATTTAACACAAGACTTGTGTCTAACCTAACAATTTCAATGCCAAGAAATATTTCAACTTGCCAAGATCCTTGAGATCAAACTCGATAGCTAACAGTTTCTTTAACTTTGTTATTTCATTTTCATCATTACCTGTGACAATCATATCATCAACATATACCAACAGAAGACTTACCTTGTGCTCATTTCTCTTTACAAAAAGAGTGTGATCCCCATTTCCTTGATAATATCTATGTTGTCTCAGTAGTATAAGTCTGAGTCATTCAAACCACGCTCAAGGAGATTGCTTGAGATCATACAAAACTTTCTTCAACCTGCAGCATTTTTCAAGTTCCTCATATCCTAGAGACATATGTTAGAATGTATGTATCTCAAATGTATACATATATATATTTATATATATCACATATATTAGTCATCTAATATATGCTTTATATGTATATATATATTTTATATATTTTGGGTACTTAGGACACTTATGTAATTTTTACTTTCTTTATGTATCTTTTCTTTTTAGTTTATTTTCTGTTTTCCCTTTTTTATCCCTCTCC
>JAANDH010001608.1:6746-40498 GCA_011799765.1 Nymphaea thermarum | reverse complement strand
ATGTGAATGCTTCTCCCTTTGTTCACTGGTGTTTTGTATTGCTTCTTGATAAAAGACTTCTAAGTTTTTTGTTATTTCTTATTTATTGCTGATGAAGTTGTACTTGTAAATAAAATATTCTCTGGAAATAAATACAGAAGATATTGAAATTGAAGGTTTCATTCAGTACAAACGTCAGACAGGACAGACAGAACGGATAGATCGGACAAGACAAAAACAAACGTCAGACAGGACGGACAGAACATACAGAACAGACACATACGAAACAAACGCCGGACAAAAAGAACGTAGTGTTTTGTTCCTAAAATCATCAAACGGTAGACAAGGAACACCATTGTCTATGAGGACAGGACAGTGGTGTAATGGACAGGACGTCCTGTCTGTCCTGTCCAAGTGGACAACAATCAAACGA
Source organism: Nymphaea thermarum (assembly GCA_011799765.1). Classification (NCBI taxonomy): domain Eukaryota; kingdom Viridiplantae; phylum Streptophyta; class Magnoliopsida; order Nymphaeales; family Nymphaeaceae; genus Nymphaea; species Nymphaea thermarum. Next base: position 40,086 of record JAANDH010001608.1, on the reverse strand, counting down.
CCTCTAAATGAGCAGATCCATTAGGTGTTAATAAAATGGTGATAATTGTGGATATATACCAATTATAAGCCTGCCACACCTACCAACAGGCTTTATGAACAATTGTCTTTACACCGGGAGAGTGGGAGATCTGGTTTTCTGTAGTGATCGAGGTAAATAAATATTTTTTCTTGTAGGGTAGACATCATAGCTTATTTATTTTACTTCACTTTCCCATGCTTAACCACAATTACCTAGCGGTTGTAATAAAGTACATATTTGATATTTGTAATTAAGTTAGCATGCATTCCCATAAGGAATGGTGGAAGGGAGAAATTTACAGAAAAGATCCCATTTTTTCCATAATTTTTACAAATTCATGTCTAACATTTGTTATTTTATGTTTTACTACTTGAGCTGAGAAAGTACTTCTCAAAGAGCCCCACCAAAGTTAGCCGTCAGCTAAAAAATTTTAAGCAATGATCAAAATTAGGATACTCCCCTTATTAACCTTCCCTTACTCTCTCTATCTCTTTTTCACACCTGCGCACATATATGAGTATCATTATATAAAACAAGTTTTAGACTATATAATGCTAGCACAAGTGCGAGACATCATTGGCCCAGGCCATTTAGATTTATAAATTGATAGTATTAGACAGAAAAGGGACAGTTTCAGCTCTTGATCTTTTCCAGATTGGCGGTTGAGAAAAAACCCATGAAAAAATGTGTAAATTAATAGTAAATGATAAAAATATCTCACCACTTTTTTCTTCTTGCTTTTCTTTTTAATCACTGATTTAGAAAAACCAAGGGTTCAGATTGTTCCATTTAACATCTAATTGTCTAGCTAACACCTATCAATCTCTCTCTCTCTCTCTCACACACACACACACACATATATATATATATATATATATATATATATATATATATATATATATATATATATATATATATATATATATATATATATATATATATATATATATATATATATATATATATATATATATATATATATATATATATATATATGTAGAGGGAAGGGGCCCGCCTAGGCCGTGGCCCCACCCCAGCTAATTGAAAAAAAAATTACATTAAAAAGAATTGAAAATTTTTAGTTGGATGTAATGTATTTTTTGGATTCGGGTTTAGTTTGGACCTACCCCAATAAGTTCGTTGGACTGTTTGGCCCGTCCTTGAAAAAAATCTGCGCTCTACCCCTGTATATATATCTGATAGAATAGTTTTGTCATCTAATATTAGTTTATATTTTTCTCTCAACTGCTGACCTAAAATGACCAATGGTTGATATTATTCATTGTCTATTTAACATCTAAGTGTCTAGCATCTATCGGTTTTTTTTCTCTCTCGATCTTTACACACGCACACACAAATATATATATATATATATATATATATATATATATATATATATATATATATATATATATATATATATATATGTGTATTTTTATAGAAAGAGAGAGAGAGAGGCCTTGAATTGTATCGTTACCTTCTAGCCATTGCATTGGAAAGATCGATATGTGGTTATATATATATGTGTGTACGTATATATTTTTATAGAGAGAGAGGCCTTGAATTGTATCATTACCTTCTAGCAATTACATTGGAAAGATCGATATGTGGTTGAGGTTGAAATGCCTTTAGTTTAAAAAAAAAAGAGTCTTCCCTTTACTTTTTTAGGGTATTTTCGTTGATTCCAGCTGGTAGTACCTTACCTATTGACTTTCATTTTCCTTAAGTATTTCAACCAAACATTTCACTCTCATATCATGAAGAATGACTTTTCTTTTAAAATAAATACTATCAAGTAGTTGTCACACACTCACACACACACACACACATGTGTACATACATATAAAGAAATGAAGAAATTTGTAGGTCCCAAACCAGTAGGTCGGGGATAAAAACCAGATGGCTTAAATGTGGTAATTAAAATGTTTTTCTTGCCATCTAACGTTATTGATACGAACTTAAGAATGGGTTGATAGGTTATTAAGTTGATTTTTTTTTTTAGTTTAATGGTGTTTTTATAATAAAAAGAAAATGAACCGCTCCCATAACATCAACATTTTCATAGCAAAAAAGTCTTTGTTTTTTCATAAAAATGACGTGAACAAAGTATGTTCTATATTAAAATAGTTTAATAAATACATTAGGATGTTTATGTCTTGTTTCAAATATTGTTTTAACAAAAATATAAGGTCCTGTTTTTATTCCTGACCTAGTGGTTGTGGCTCTAGCAATTATATAGAAGGTAAAATATTTTGGCCATCCAAGGCATGACCGAACACACCATCCAATGCAGTGCATCGGGAGGTATAATGTGAGAGGCTAGATGATATTTTTCATCCAAACTTGGATAGAGAAATAAAACTTGGATAGAGAAATACAAGGATCCTAACACACACACACATATGTATGTCAACTATCCAATGATGGCAACTATGCCAATCAATCTATTTGACAAAAATAAATGTGACAACGATGTCTTAAAAACAAGAATGTAATCCTGTAGGTAACTTTATAAGGGTTAGGTTAAAAGTAGGAGCAGAGCCAAGGGGAGCCCGTAGGGGCCCTGGCCTCCCCTCAAATTTTTTGTTTAAAAAAAAAAATCATTTTTTTATATAAAAATTTTGAAAAATAATATTTCGGCCATGTCAAAATTTTGAAACAATAATACAGTCATTCTTATGAAAAATTTCTGGCTCTACTCCTGGTTAAAAATACTTCAACAAAAAAATCACACTTGTCTCAAGCAATAAATTGGCTGAGATAGTTAACGCTATCAAATAGTTGAAATAGTAGGACCATATATGTATATCAAAAGAGAGTCGAAGAGTTCAGTTGCTTATATATTATTTTAACATGTACCCAATTGAAACCACTCTTGATTTGCAGCCATTTCCGTGAGGAGGGAGAACAAATGGAAGTGTACAACGCATAAGACAAAGGGCATGAAGCGCAAACTGTCAATTCATAAGTGCATCTGTTCTCTTGCAAACAACTAGACATGGTAAATTATTCCAAAAGGGGGAGAAAAGAAAGAACCGCTTGGACTTTGTAATGTAGACCTATTCACACATCCAAATTAGTGTAAACTACCGGCGCCATGTGATGCATAACTAAGGAAAACATGCCAACTAGTTTTGTATATTCATTAACTCCAGGGGTTTTTGTATAATTGAACATTTGGCCGCAGTCTGCAACCTCAAATATAGGAACTAGAAGCCCGAGGATTCAGGAAAACGCATAAAGGAGGACGTGGGGCAAGAATTTGGGTACAAGCTTCGACTCTCTTCTGAAACAGTAGGATGAAATACCATCACCTAATTAAAAAGTGTGGCTCGGCTCATACAAATGGTATGGTATATAGGTGGAAAACTTTTTAGGCGTTTCCTCATGTTGGCCTGGAATTGCCACCTAATGCTGCCGAGAACTGCATTAAATAATTTCCAAGTTTTGTAAAGGATGCCAATGTTAGTAATTTACCAAATACGAAAGACATCTGTCTCGTAGTTCAACTTCACTATTTCAAGGCCGCAACTTCACTATTTCAACTCAAGCACCTCATCTGATCTGATTTTTGATGGACCTTCAATGGTGATCTTTGATGGACCGTGCTTATGATTTCCTTTTTTTCTTTTTTACTCCTCTACCTCCCTCACTGTCTTTGGCAGCATCTTGGGGTTCTGCAGGAGAAAAGGGGGAGTTGTTGGGGCTTTCTCATTGAGTTATGAGAGTCATGTAATCCATGGACGGTTAAGAGAAAAAAAAAATTGTATGAATTAATATCAAATGGTGCAGAAATATCACCCTCTTTTTGTTTCTTTTTGTTTTTTCAAACATCCATCATGATGGATACAGCACTTCAGGAGTAAACTATGTGACTTTGGATATCCAAAGTCACCATTTAATATATATATATATATATATATATATATATATATATATATAGTGACCAACTGCTGGTAATGTAACGGTAAAGGGTGACCCTGCTCATGGATTGGACTTGGGCATCGTTGTTTGGTTCATCCACACCCAAATGGTCGAGCTAGAAATTAGTGTCACTTCTTGAAGTGTGGGGTAACCTTAGAGACATAAGAGTTTGAAACATTCGAACCTGAATCGGAATTTGATTACATATAATTCAATTTGGTTGAATTAGGTAAAAAAGTTGAATACGGCTTTGACGACCATGGGAAAAGTTGTAGGTGGGAGTTTTCCAAAAAGTCTACTTAATTTTAAAATTAATTTTCAGAAACCCATAAATTTTTAGTTGTGAAATGTAAAAGGTTGCTTAGTCTTGCATATCCACTGTCTGGCAAAGTAACTAAGTTGAAATAGGTCCTTCTAAAAAATAGATTTTAGAGAAAGTTGTTTCTTTTTTTTTTTATCACTATCAAACGCGTACACCCTAAAAGAATCGTTTATTAAAATAACAATCAGTGAATCTGAAGGCTAAATTAATGCTCAATCGACTTGGCTGTGGCGGGCAGATATGTTAAAGCTATATACCTTTGTTTGCATGGGAGTAAAAAAAAAGTGAAGTAGCAAAAAAAAGCAGTGAAATTTTTCCTAAAGTATAACTTGAGATAAGAGCTTTTTATTTTTTTCTTCAGGGAGAGAAATTTTGTGCTGTTTGCCGTTCCTACTTAACTCAAAAGGCTGGACAAATTAAAAAGTTGATCGATCCAACCCTATGTGAGGAAAATTTTTTGAAGTGCTTTTAAATATTCACCTTGTGGTCATGGATGAAGCCAGAAGTTTTTGTCACAGGGGCCAAACTATAGTTTGAAAATTTTAACAAGGGCCGAAATAGAATTTTTTAAATTATATATATATATATATATATATATTAAAATAAACTTTTTTAGTTTTACATATAAATTGTTAAAGTTTTTAAAGTGGGGGTCGGGGCACTAAGGGCCCTGCCAGCCCCCCTTTCCTCCACCCCTACTTGTGGTTGATTGTTACTAAGCTTTTTAGGTCTCTCCAAGCACCCGAACTGTTAGTCGGCCAAACATATAAACATCTTTCCAGCAGATATATATACATGCACCAGATACACTTTCCCAGTAACGTAAGTTGCTTTTAGGATGGAAAAAAAGAAAGAGAAAGAATGGGACTAACCTGCTAAGCACATTGTACATGTTTAAGAAGAACACATGCTTTCCAAAGTTGTTTTTGATGCTTTGAGGTGACATTTCAACCAATGGTGGGGCTAGGCTGGGGTGGGCAACTAGCTTCTTAATTTTCTTTCATTTTTACATTAAAATCGTTTAAAATGTACTTTGTTATACATATAAGCATCCCTTCTGAATAAGTGCCCTTTTTAAAAAAATTCTGGCTCTGCCACTAGCTTCAACTTTCATATCAATGTTCCGCTTTTTGTAACAAGGAAGTTGACACCCCATGAACTTGTAAAAGAACTCGCAGCCTATAAACCACACCTAGTCTGTTGCGCCAACCCTCCAAAAATAACAATTCAAGTATTAATTTTCACATGTTTGAACCTACAATGACAACTGGCAGGACCATGACTACGGTCCTGAGTTTGGGCGGCCATCATGAGCGGCTACCTCACCCTTGACTTGTTGCTCCAATTTGATTCTGTTCACGGGTTGCAGGTAAAGAGCAGTTAGGACAAAACTTCCGTTACCAAAGCTAAAGCAGTCCGTCCTTCATTCTCTCCTTTTGGCACCAATAAGCCACATGCGTTCAAACTTTGTTGCGTCTATTTGATGAGCCAACTTTTGTCTTATTTGATTCTCAGCAAGTAAAATATAAAGTCAGCATGTAATCATGCTTTCTTGTGTCCCAATTCGACGACGCCTGCCTTTCGTTTATCTTTTGCTCTTTCTCTATTTATACATGCATCCGTTTGTAGAAAACTTTAAGAGCGTATTTGGATAATATATATTTCCAACATTCAATATAGTGTTTCTTTTTTTTTTTTCAAGGCAGCGTTCAAATTAGTAAGAAAATAATTAATTGCTATTTGCCTTGAACTCTCATAAGGAAAACTAGTTAAGAAAATTAATGCACTTAACGTCATCATAGACACTCCCTAACCAATTTATGTATAATATGAAGCAGCATATTAATTTAGATATTGTATTTAAATATGCATTAATGACGTGATGTTTCGTTCCACAGGCTCATCCAAAACAATGATGATATGAGATAATTCAACTCCTATTGCCAAGGGAGTTTAATTGGCGTTTTCTTTTGTAATAGATAAACATGCTTTGTGTATCAATGTTAAACATTATTAAATATATCCCAGGTTGTTGTTTAAAAGAAAAAACTATATATATATATATATATATATATATATATATATATATATATATATATATATATATATATATATATATATATAGGATGATGATTTTGACTTTTTAGACTCATCCAACTAGTTAACTAGAGCCATTCGATGTGTCATGATAGATGGTTAAGAAAAAAAGAAAAAAAAATGGTGATGAACATTTTTGTTATATATATATATATAGGATGATGATTTTGATTTTTTAGAGTCATCTAGCCAGTTAACCAGAGCCATTTGATGTGTCATGATAGATGGTTAAGAGAAAAACAAAGAGAAAATAGTGATGAATATTTTTGTTGTTTAGTATTAATTTCTATCTTTTTCTCTATATTTTTTCTTAACCATCCATCTGCATCAGACGACCTTAACTAGATGGTTGCACCCTTAACTCACTCATCTCATATATATATATATATATATATATATATATATATATATATATATATATATATATATATATATATATATATATATATATATATATATATATATATATATATATATATATATATATATATATATATATAACTCTCATAATATATATATATATATATATATATATATATATATATATATATATATATATATATATATATATATATATATATATATATATATATATATATATATATATATATATATATATATATATATGAATTCATACCTACTATTTAAAATTACGCCTGACTATGAACTGAAGCCGACTTAATTGGAAGGGATATTAATGATTCCAGCATTCTTTGAGGCCGAAATCAAGGAGGTCAGCCACTTGCAATGTTATGGCGGTGGACCTCACATGCCTCCTCCTTCCTCTTCTCAATTATTTAAAACAAAGCAGATCAGGGGGGGAGAAGAGGGCCAGATATTTTATCCAGGTTCGGTGATCATGTGAATCCGATGAACTGGTGGAATATTGACCGCCCGATCTTTCAATGCTGGGTGGTGTTGGGGAGATTGTGATCTCTGTCGGACGGACATGTCTTCTATTTTTTCCTTATTATTAATTGTTGCATGGTTTACAGACAATTATGATAACCTTCCTTCATTACCATCTTCTCATGCAAATAGACACTCACTTACAAAAGGTTTATCTTTTCTAGTGACATTTATTTTCGGTTGGACCTTATAAAAATAATCTGCATAAATAACCCCATATGGTGCCAATGCACAAGACTTAAAAGTTTTATATTTTTATGTCCAAAGCGATCCTTTGTGGTCGTTTGGTTATATTTTTAAGTGTTTCATGAATGTATTCCAAAAATTAGGATAGATTCATGGAATATTAAAACTATTGATCTATGTAACTGTCCAAATCTTTGGTACAGATTTATAAAACACTCACAAAATGTCCATACTGCCAAACGATTCTTTGATGTACAAACTTTCTATCAAACTAATTATCTGAATAAAAATATAAGTTTTGATTGCAATAATACAACTACAAAGTTGTAGCCTTAATGTTCACTATGTAGGTTTAAATACTCTTGGTCTTGGAGAACTGCAAGCACATGAAGCTCAGCCCATCTAAGCAAATTAGGTTATATATATATATATATATATATATATATATATATATATATATATATATATATATATATAGAGAGAGAGAGAGAGAGAGAGAGAGAGAGAAATTGAAATCAGTTCACTGCATCTATAGTCTGATGGTTATTAAATTGAAAATGGAGTCGAACACTTGTCATCCTTTTTCGGTGCGTATAATGAGCCTAAACCAATGTGACCAGGTGTTGCATGGCTATTTACCTGTCACATGTACAATATTATGGTTTGATGAAAGGCCACAAACTGTTAGTGAATGTTGTCAGATGATTAAAAATAAAATATATTGTTTAATAACAAATCACAAGATGATTAGCAACAAACACAACAATAGTTTATGGTTCTTTTAACAATTATTTATAATGTTTTCAGCCTTGGAATTTTAATATATGTATAATTTGTTTGTTTTGTATTTTGTTATTAAAGTCCTTATGACCACTTTTTTACAAAATTCACTCAGTCGGCTGATTTCTAAATCTTTACTAATACCATCATAATGAAAGTATCAGTTACATTTCTGTTGTTTACGAAATTTAAATAAACTTCGAGACAAAATGACGAAACCTTACAATTTGATAAGCAACACAATGAACGGACAATGATCATATAAAGAGCAACGAAGAAACGTTGACAACATAGTTTTAACTCTATAAACTATGGCAATTAAACTAAGTCAACCTGCTTTGTCTGACTCGGAGTAAACAAAAGGTTGAAAATGTGAATGTCATAAGTGAGAAGTTGTCAACCACACAAGTAATGAGTGATCGGTGGATTTTTTTTTTTCCTGTTTAGAATGTACAAATCACTATTAAAAGTATATAAACGGATTCTCACAATATTTTTTTGTTAATAAATAACCGAAATACACTGAATATAGTTGATTAGTCTACAATTCATTCACAGTTTTGGTTTGTTGACGGTGTGTTCGACAGGGATGCCAATAAATTTGATTTCTATTTGATATTGGATTGAACTATGCCTATAAAAACATAGATATGGAAAAAATTTGATATTCTATTAAAATATTAAATCAGATTCAAATATAAGAAATGACATTCGATCGCATTTAGGTTTGGATTTAAATCTGAATGCAAATCTGAATATATAAATATAAGAAAAAACAGATATGGTAAAGTATATACCCATTTTAAATCTAACCCCTTGACATATGCTTGCCATATCACTTTCGAAGGGCATTTGGTAACAGTAAAACTTCATTTTTGGGATCATAGTACCCATAAATGCAGGGGCGGAGGGAAGTGTGGGTAGTGTGTGGGCAATTGTCCACACAAAGCCCAAAAAAGTTTTATATTTTTATATTGACATTTTGGAAGAAATTTTCTCATTTACTCAATAATGTTGATGTTTTTAAAAAAATAAAATTTTTATCTCTAGTACCTCTTAACTAAAATTTTCTAGTTCCTCCCCTGTTGGGAACACATGAACATGTCACCAAACGTACGATCTCTCCATTCTTTCCTTTTCCATTTTGTCATCATATTGGGAACATGTCTATATGCCTTTGATACGTGGCCATTTCAGTAAATTTGAGAGCGTTTGGCCTGAACATGTAACCAGCCTCTGACTTGGTTAGCTGAGGCCAAAGAATGTCATTTGTCTGTTTAATTGGGTCCATTAAAGGCTAAAAAATGTTAATGTAGACTGAACGTTAGAAAATAAGCATAGTTCATTTTATTAAATACTTTAAAATAGTTCAATAACTAAGTTTTCATATAACAAATAGAAAATCATTCGAAAAGCATATATGTGCATATATGTGATAGGGGCTAAGGCATACTAGACATACTTTTCTTTATAAGTTTTATAAGTTTGAATTTTGAAATGAAAACTACTCCATCAAAGGGCATAGTATAGTTGGTAAGAGTGAAAAAGACATAAATGAGATGTTATTGTTTCCATTCTTGTAGGTAAAACCACAAAAGGTGAGGGTGAACTGACCACCTAAACCTAATGGCAGAGCCCATTATGGCTGGTGTGGGCAATTGCTCATACTATCCCACTAAATTTGCTTTATTTACATATAAAACTTCATTAGTTTTTAGTTTAGGCCCCAGTAGGCAGTGGGAGTGGGAGTGGGAGAGGTCTTTGACCTTCATTTACTGGTGGTGAATTGCTAAGCTCACTCAAAAATGAAAACCACGTATATGTACAACGTTGTTGTCATTAACTTATTAAATCTGGGGACTTTCATATGCTTGTATTTCCACTGTCAAAAATATCCACAGCGGCATATAAATCAACAGATTTACGAGTGAGTGGCACAATTACTTTAAATCTTAACCCATACATATGACATTCAAGGGTACGTCCCGAACTAAAATTTGCTAAATATGAAAGTGGTACGGTTGTCTGCCAGAGATCCTTTCTTTGACTAAATTCGATCCATACATTTCAATGCTTAACTACTACTCTTATCACACACACTCTCTCTCTTATATATATATATATAAAGACACAGAAAGAGAAAGGGAGGGAAAAAAGGCTGGAATTTAACTAGAGAAGGAATGCAAGCTGACACTTTGAGCAAGAGGGAAAAAGTAGAAATAAAACTTTTAATGGCCGAAGCAAATTTGGAGGGAAAGAAAGACAGACAATTGAATAGCTGGAGCAGATTTCTTGCGCAAGGATTCAAAAAATCTGACACCTTCATCAGTCGGAAGCATGAAGGAATTAAAATCTGCCATTATGAGCATCTCCATGGCCACCGAACTCCAACATCTTCACCTCCTCCCCACATTTATTTGCTGCTGTCAGTAATAAAGTAGGCACCCACTGCTGACCCTACCTGCCTTTCTAACCTTTTAGACCAAGCAACTAACAGAATATTACCATCTCACTGTGTTCAACTTAAAAAAGAAAAAGACTTCAACGTACCTTTCCCCACCTTAACAATACCTTCTCGACATATATATATATATATATATATATATATATATATATATATATATATATATATATATATATATATATATATATATATGTCTCTTATCAACAGCTGCTGATATTTTCAATAAAGATCCAAGCATAAGAAAATGTTTAGCTTTCTGAGGCTTCAAGTTTTACATGTTGGCAGTAGCTGAATCCTTTTCACAACATTTTCTCTCCTACTGTAGGACAAAATGAATCGTCATTTGCCAACGGACATACCTAAAAAAGCATAAACTTTTATAATTGAGCAAGTAGTCAGATGCGATTTCACAGTGGATGTGTTGCTATCTGTAAATTAAGACCTTTTCCTTTTTATATCCATGGCGACAGGGAGAGCCAATCCTCAAGCGGACCGCCAGACAGACAGACAAGTAATAGGGTTTTGGGAGTTGGGCGTCTCTCTCTCTCTCCAACTTTTCTTGTTACTTAGGTACAATCGAGAAGAAAAGCGGGGAAAGAAAATTTGATCTTTTGAAGAGAATGAAAGAGAAAAAGCAGAGCCCCATCCCCTTCCTCTGCTTGTCAATGTCTCTCTGAAAACAGAGAGAAAAAGGAGTCTCCATTTTTCAAAGATTTGGCGCAGGAGGCTCAGAAAAAGGCTAAAACGGAACCCATTCTGTCTTTGAGAGAAAAGGAGAGGGAGTTATGGTGGGTAACTCCATTTGCGTTTGGCGCCTTTGGTTGATGGCTCTGATGGCCGGCCTGGTGAGCGTCGCCGGCATGGAAGACCCCAATACCGACGGATACTTCGTCGCCTCCTTCTTCCAGAAGATGGGACTCACGTCTTCGTCGCTCCCCAACGAGAACTTCCGCGACGACGCGCCCACCTGCTCGTGGAAGGGCGTCGTCTTCTGCGGGACGGGAGGCCGCGTGACGAGGCTGGTCGCCTCCGGCTTCGACCTCTCCGGCCCCATTCCGGACACTACCGTCGGGAAGCTCTCCGGCCTTGAGGATCTCGACCTCAGCAACAACTCCGTCTCCGGTTTCTCATCGGATTTCTGGGGTTTGGGAGCTACACTCAGAAGCCTCAATCTGTCCATGAATGGGATTTCTGGTTTCCTCCCCAATGACGTAGGGAACCTTGGCTCTCTTCGGGTCCTGGATCTCTCGCACAACAATCTTTCCGGCGAGATTCCGGCGACGTTCAGCTCGCTTACCACTCTGAAGGTGCTGAACCTCAAGGGCAATGCTTTTGAGGGGAGGATACCTGGGGGGATCGTCAATTGCGCGGCTCTGGTTTCTCTCGACCTCTCGTTGAATCGACTGAGCGGGAAAGTCCCCAGTAGGTTCGCGTCTTCTCTGACGGAGCTTAGGGAATTAAACCTCGCCGAAAACGGCATCGTGGGGAGGGGTTCCGACCTCTTTCTGGGCTTGAAATCCGTCGTCTTCCTCAACGTTTCCGGCAATCAGTTCCAAGGGTCCCTTTCGGGCGCTCTATCTCTGCCGTCGTTGCAGGTTCTCGACGTGAGCCGCAACTGGTTTCAGGGTCACATCTCGTCCGCGAATGCGCGGTGGTCGGCGAGCTTGGCGTTTGTCGACTTGTCGGAAAATCAACTCAGCGGCGACATCTTCATCGCCGGCAGCAGGTCGCTAAAGCATCTCAACCTCGCTCGCAACAGGTTCGCTCGGGGGAGCTTCCCTCCTGGATTGCTGGAGCTAGCCGGCCTGCAATTCCTGAACCTGTCTGGGACTGGTCTTATTGGGAACCTGCCCACCGGCAAGGAGATGTCCAATCTCCGCACCCTGGCGGTGCTGGATATCTCGCACAATTTCATCGCCGGAAGGATTCCAGATGGCTTGGAGCGTCTTGAAGGTCTGAACCAGCTGGACTTCTCGTGGAACAATCTCTCCGGCGAGATTCCACTTCCTCTCCAAGAGAAGCTCCCCAAAATGGGCAGGTTCAACTTCTCCTACAACTTCAAGCTGACAATTTGCTCTTCCATCATCTTGCCGCGGTCCTTTCCCTCCTCTTTCCTCGGCCTGAACAGGGGCAGCTGCCCGATTGCCGTGAACCCGAGCGCACCGAAGACGGGGACGACCGAGGGGCAGCCGAAACACAGGGGACTGAAGCTCGCCGTGGCTGTAGTTGTGGCTGCAGTTTGTTTGTTTATGGGTTTAGTCTGTCTGGTCCTCGCCTGTAGAAGACGACCCAGACTCTGGGCCGTGAAGCAACTCTCTTTCAAAGAAGAACAACCGGCCGTTTCGGGGCCCTTTTCGTTCCAGACGGACTCGACGACGTGGGTAGCCGACGTGAAGGTCGCCACCTCCGTTCCGGTGGTCATGTTCGAGAAGCCGCTGCTGAATTACACGTTCGCAGACCTCCTGGTCGCGACCTCGAATTTCGATCGAGGTACATTGCTCGCGGAAGGGAGGTATGGCCCCGTTTACAGGGGCGTTCTGCCAGGAGGGATGCACGTTGCCGTGAAGGTCCTGGTGAATTCGGCGTCCGTCGGCGACGAGGAGGTGGCTCAGGAGCTGGAGAGGATTGGCAGAATTAAGCATCCCAATCTGGTTTCGCTGACTGGTTATTGCTTCGCAGGAGAGCAGAGGATCGCAATCTATGAGTTCATGGATCACGGAAGCCTCCAACGGTGGCTTCATGATCTCCCCATCGGGACTCAAATCACAGAGGATTGGAGCAACGATACATGGGAGGAAGATGACGGAGGCGGCCGGAGCACCTGGAACGAAGGCGTCACCACCACCTGGCAGTTCAGACACAGGGTGGCATTGGGCACGGCCAGGGCGCTGGCATACCTTCATCACGGTTGCATTCCTCAGATCATTCATAGAGACGTAAAAGCGAGCAGCATTTACCTGGATTCTTCATTGGAACCCAGATTATCGGATTTCGGGCTGGCCAAGATCACCATGATTGATCTCAAATCCGAGTCTTCGTCTACAAGTTGGTCTGGCTACTTGCCTCCGGAGCTGGTCGAGTCAGAAACATATGATGCTGTCAGTCCGAAATCCGACGTTTACGGATTCGGAGTAGTGCTGTTTGAGTTGATCACCGGAAAGAAGCCGGTCGGCGACGATTACTCCGATCGGAGGGATACCAATTTGGTTAGCTGGGTTAGAGATCTAGTGAGGAAGAATGACGCCTCGAGCGCAATTGATCCGAAGATTGCAGAGACAGGATTAAAGGCGCAAATGGTAGAAGGTTTGAGAATTGGGTATCTTTGTACAGCAGATTTGCCTTCAAAGAGACCCAGTATGCAGCAAGTTGTTGGCCTTCTGAAAGACATAGAACCTTCTGCACATCAATGAAGAAAATTATCGAATTTCCTTTTTTTCTTTTCTTCCGCTGGATATGGGAATCATTCTTCTTGTTAGCGATTCCTGCATCGATATTGCTGACGTTGGAAGAAAGGTTGATGAGTAGGAAGAAATGTGGTAATTAAGCAGTGCTGGACCCTGAAGATATTTCATCCAAAAATGGAAGTCTTCTTCTCGAAGACAGAGGAATTCATTTCAGGGGATGCCATCATTCTGTTCTTGGCTACTGCTGATATTGTCCATGTAGGTATAGAAAGACATTGATACTCACTCTCTCTCTTTTTCTCTTCCTCTTCGTTTCTCCTTTGCTTCGTTTATTGATTACTCTTTTGAGGTGGAAGAAATTGTACAGTGGTTAGTGAGATTTCATGGAAATTTATACTAACTTGGATGTTGTTTCTTTTTGTTTAAAACTGCATTTTTTTCCCCTTTTTCTGTCTGAACATAAACAAATGGCTGCTCTACTTTCTTCATTTCCTTTGTCATGAATCTTTTAAATACCTTAGCGTTAATGGATTGATGAAAAAGAGGTGGCATAATCTAGTTGACTTAAATTCCAGTTTGACCCTTTAGCTCTGTGGTGTTCTCTAGAGTGTGTACCAGCTAGACGAAGCATTTCAGCCAATATATTCTTGCACAGTTGCAGCTCACACAGTTATCATGGGTGGCGTGATATTGAGAAAGAAGCGTTACAATTTGATATTAAATGGAAAGCATAGTCTTGTATGAACAAGCGATATTCTTGGAGGACTTCGGTGTAGCAAGTTTGCTTCTCAAGAAACTGTTGCTGAAAAACAAGTTTCAGCTTACGTTGAGGTATGCAAATGCATACAAGATAGCATAGAGTTAGCCCTTCGGTTTTGATGGTTGGTGGCTGCCGGTCGCTTTTGGCCGTTTCTTAAAATGTTTGACGGTATAAAAAGGCTAGAATGTTTTAAAAGTTATATGAATAAATATAAACCATAAAAGTTTTTGTAGATTGAATTTTATGAGAAAGGCACTGCAACTATGGGTTCTTAGAAACATAAGACCCGATGGACGTTTCAATTATATTCGAATCAAAGGTACTATTGCATTTGAATTTCATTAATTAGATTTTAGGAATCAGCAACGCAACCGCTACCAAACTTCAGTCCTATATAAAATTTAGGTTCCTCATTTTAAAATTTTTTGATTTTTTTCTAATTATACGTTCTATAGGTGTAATACTTATTTACAGTTTAATTTATCAAACACTGCTCAAAGATGTTGAACCAACTGACATGTATTCGACATGACAGACAGCTGGATGTTAGACAGCTGGATGACTGAACTTAAGAATGTCAATGTCAATGGATTGGATTCAATTATACATCCTTACATTTGAATCCAATCGAGTGACATTTTTTAAATTCGATATAATTTCTGTCAAATCTGATTCAATTGGCGTATAATAACATCCCTCACTAAATCGATAACCATCCATGGAAAGGACTGAAGAGGATCAACACCGGTGATTTTTTTTTTTTTTTGGGACAAAACTGGTCAACAAGGATGTGACCATCTGCAGAGCTAGTTGCTGGGACGTGACACCGGAAAGGCTGCAAAAAACTATAGAAAATAGCGGTTTGAATATTTTTTGGCTTATAAATCCTGTCTTTTACATGCAAAAAATAATTATTTTATCATGTGGTATGTAATAATGAATATGGTAGGAGTTGGATATGCGGGTGGTGACAAAAATGTGGTGTCACGAAGGGAAGTGCCAAGAAATGTCATACATTGTCGCTGTTACTGTCGAACCTTATAATATTTTAGTCATCAATGGAAGTCATGCAAGCATTGCTGCAGTATGAAAACAAGCGTTGGACTAATGTGACTCATGACATACTTAAGTAAGCAGAGACGCCCTGCAAAAGCAAGAATCTTTGCCTTCAAAGCCGCAAGTTGTCGTCTGCACACTCTAAATCTAGGTGGCCATAAAATTAAGGCTGGGCACTAGGCCGGGCTGCCACCAACTACTCGGTATCCGACCTGACTCGGGCTCGGGCCTGGGAAAAAGGGACCCGGGCAGGCCCAATAATTTATCAGGCAGGATGTGGTGGGCCCGATAAGCCCGATTCGAGTTCGGTAATTGGTTTTTTAAAATTTTTTATTATTTTTTTTATATTTATTTATAATATTCTATTACAATTAATTATATTTATATATTATTTATATTTTAAAATATATTTTTAAATTTAAACGGGTTGGGTCCAAGCCGAGCTCGGGCTATTCGAGTAGAACCGGGCCCGAGTAGTTATCGGGCCAGGCTGGAGGCCCACGCTTACATGAGATAGAGGAGCTCCTCTTTAGGCCATGTCAACACCGAATCGGTATTGTCTGCAATAAATAAGGCTTCCCCAGCATGGGCTTCAAGAGTACTAATTAAAAGTGCACAACTCAGGTTGCCAAGAATTGAGGTAACAACCGCACACCTCAATGATTCATTTGAATTGTCTTTAAGTAGAGCGATATACAACTCATAACGCCAGCCCTTACTGTACAAATATAGAAGGGCGTAAATTGCAACAAATAAATGAGGAAATTATTTAGCACGAGATAATAGGGAGTTAAAAGCCATCCTCAGTTATGCCATCCAGCATTCTTACCAATTCTGAAAGGTCCTGAATCTGACGCTATCTTTTAACAGTTTCTTTTAGATCCCCTGTCAAGTTGAGTGTGGGTTTACTCACATGAAACTTGGTGCGAAACATTTCAAGTTTGAAAGTGTGAAGGGATTTAGTAAGTCCATCAGTGAGCTGTTCATCAGATTTAACAAGACGGACATGAAGATGTTCTTGGTTGACATGATCACGTACAAAGTGAAAATCAACCTCAACATGCTTTGTACGGTATGGGCAAGGAAAACTGGAATGGAAGCCAAATATAAGGCTCCAATATTGTCACACCAAACTTTAGGAGGCTCAGTACTAGGCATGCATGGGTCTGGCACCACCTCAATTTTTTTTTTTAAAATTTACATGTAAATTTCAAAAAATTTCACTTGTTCTATCTAAATTTTTTAAAAAGAAATATTTCGGCCCTAGTCAAAATTTAGAAACTTAAATTTTGCTCGCTTCATGAAAAATTTCTGGCTCAGCCCATCGTCATGCCTAGTTCGTTAAATAAGGACTTCAAGCATATCTATTCACATGCACAAGGGTAGCTGCAATGAAAAGAGACTCAAGCAACACTTTGCTGAGTGTATCCGCAAGTTGATGTGAACATGTTGAACAATCAGAAGCCATTTGGCTGCCTTGTCTCGAATAAAGTGCACGTCAATTTCAATATGTTTGCTTTTATGATGTAAAACCGGATTTGCAGCAATGAATGTTACACTAACATTATCACACCAGACGACTGGAGTAGGGGAAGGAATAAAAATATGAAGTTCGTTAGGCAAATATTGAATCCATAAGAGTTCAGCTCCAGTGTTGGCATTGTCAATACTGAGCTTCAATCAGGGGCGGAGCCAAAATTTTTTCATGAAGGGGGCCGAATTAAAGTCTCTAAATTTTGACTAAGGCCGAAATATCATTTTTTCAAAATTTTTATATAGAACAAGTGAAATTTTTTAATATTCACATGTAAATTTAAAAAAAAAACTTAAGGTAAGGCTAGGGCCCATGCCAGCCGTACCTTGGCTCTACCCCTGGCTTCAATGAAAGATTAGGCGACTGTATTTCTTAGGTTTTATGAGATCAAATTCAGACCAAGATAAATAGCAGAGGCTCCAATAGCTCTGGAGCTTCACTTGGCTGTCGTAGTTCATTAGTTGTTGGTGGCGAATGAAGAGAGAGTGAAAAATTTAAGCATTTAGGTATATTGTGGCCTGCTTTGCCTCTACCTATTGCCTCCTACAGAAGGAACATTCTGATTATGCTTCGCATTAGCTCTAAGACCACCTCTCTCTCCCCTTCCACTTGTATGTTGTTTGTTTTGATTTTGTACCTTGTTCTTTTGCATTTTCTTGTAAAACTCGGTGATTTCTCATCTTATCAATTTTAATTTGTGTGATCCTCTACTCCCTCCGTACCTAATAATAGGCTGTCCCCAAGTTGGATCTCCAAACTCATGTACACTGTTAGAATTGAAGAAGAAACAGGAAAACATAACCACCGTCATGAATATCATATGTCATATGGTTTAAAATCTTGAACTGCATATGGCCCTACCGGTTATATTTACTAAGTTGGTAACCTTTTCTATTCCTCTTGTTTTCAATTCCCTTTTTAAATAACAAATATAGAAACATCAATAGATAAGAATCACAAAAATTATAGAAATTTATCCCACTTGACTTTTTATCCAAAACCCCGAAGGAACTAAAAAAAAAAAAAAAATACAAAGTGGCTTAATTACCGGGTATAGAGTAGCTGCTGTCAGGAATCCCGGAGCCATGATGTTATATATCCAACGCACATGGGAAACTGTTGAGAGGTGTCACTCAGTAACGTTGAATGAGTCGAATTTTGGAAAGCCAACAAGGACCATAACTTTCCAGCGTGGGTGGGTTAAAAGAGACAACAAAGTGAGGACTAATTCTTCTCAAAAACGCTCTATAGGACTTTTTGGTAGATTCAGATCGCTGCCGTCTCAAGGAATTTGCATTGTTTCTCGGTACTTTGGTCATGACAGTAGCAGAGGCAGGTGTGGGCTGATATGGTCCATTGCCTCACAAAAAATTGAATTATTTATACATTGATACCTCCATAATATTTATTTTATTTATATGTAAGTGCCATTTGAAATTTAAAACATAAACAATTAGCACCTTTAGATAGAATTTTCTGGCTCTGCCACTTGTTGTTGGTCCACAATAGGGATGTAGAGTTAGGACTGTTTTTTTGCTCTTGGGTTTAGCTTTCATGTTGGATATTATCATGATAGCTATTAGTTAAATGAAGATTCCCAGTTGTCTTTCTGTCAGTATACACATTCCTTTCCTTTTGTTGAATAAAATGGCATGCATGACCGGATCCTACTATTCCCCACGGTTGGCACCGGGAACAGAGAGAGAGAGAGAGAGGAGTCATTTATTGTTATTATTATCTGCCAGCACAATCCTTCTCCCTCTCTAAGCATATGCAATGGTAAGAACGGCAGCAATCGTGGCGACTTCAAGGGTGTACAGATTATATAGTTTTTGACCTCTTAGGCAAATGTCATGCGATATATATATATATATATATATATATATATATATATATATATATATATATATATATATATATATATATATATATATATATATATATATATATATATATAAAAGAGAAATTTTTTGGTGACTCGCTTTTTAAAATCATCGCACCATTTACTAAAGCAGTTACTAGTTTCTATTCTTTTTTTTCTATGTTTTTCTCTCAACCATCCAACCATCCATCTGCATTAGATGGATGGTCTTGGTTAGATGGTTGGGACTCTAAATAGCCAAAGTCACTATTCACTCATACACACATTCTCTCTCTCTCTCTCTACCTAGATGTATATATGTAATATGTGTGATTGTGGATGTGTGTAATGCATAAATAAACAGATTCATCAACTTACACACATTCTCTCTCTCTCTCTCTCTCTCTCTCTCTACCTAGATGTCTATGTGTGTGATTGTGCATGTGTGTAATGCATAAATAAACATATTCATCAACTGCTTCCTAATGGTTAAAATTTAAAATATGATTTTTTGCTATCTACTAGTTTTGGAGTGACGTTTGCCTTCCGACTTTGGTGAAACACGATCTTCACCGACACATTGACTTGGACAACAGTAAAAATGCTCTTTCACCAATGTCCTCCTTACTACGTATCGGTGAATCTGCTCATTTTTGTAGTGAATCATCACTAAATTGGTATAGCTACTGTTTATGGTGCAACCAGAGTTTATGATGGCTTTAGCAATGATTAATGGTTTTTTCAGTTAAGGATTTTTAAATCTTAACCATTTGGCAACTTATCCTGCATGGAAACTTAAGTTTATATATATATATATATATATATATATATATATATATATATATATATATAGAGAGAGAGAGAGAGAGAGCAATAGTGTCTTGCCTCTGTAACAATATGAGAATGAAAAATATATATTATGTATTATATAATAATAAAGGTATACATTGGATTGACTCGGAGGGAAATTACTTTGGAAACAGCTTCCTGCGAATTCCACTATTTTTCCTCCCTCTTATTTTTCTTGTTTCCCACGTCAATAATGCGGCCTGATTATCGGCGAAAAGATAAAGCATGGCTGAAAAGAAGTGTTTTTACTAATGGCTGCGATTTGTGTTTTCCCACTTCTGTATGGTCTTTAAATAATAGTTATTATATAAAAAAGTTCTCGTTTTATTGTTTCTCTTCACTTTGTTAACGTCGAAACCCGTTCCGTTCCACCTCATCGTTCAAACACGACGCGATATTATTCTCTAGAAAAGGCCATCTGCAGTACTTTCATCATTCGGCCGATAATTACAACATTTTGATCAACTAGTTTTGGGCTTCATGAATATTATTTTTAAAGATAAAAATTAAAATAAAAAAACTACAAAGAACATTTCTCTTTTATGCACTCAACCTTTTTTGGTTTTCTAAGGAGGAAGACTATGGAAGAAGAAGGTACGTACTGACCAAAGTGGCCAGATATCCAAGTGTCCCTCGAAGTTATCGGAAGGAGCCTTCATCGATGACTTGCAGGACAAATAATTGATTTTCCCTCTCCCTTTCCTTTTATAAACGAATGGAAGTCAGAGTGGGACAGATGAAAGTCCAAATGATAGTCAAGTACCATTTCCTCATCTTTGAATCTACGATTTGGGTTCGCCATAGTCAACATGGTATCTACTATGTGCAATTTGGGGGCAATAAATTGAGAGAGAGTGGGGAGAAAATCCTGTCACATTAGTCATCAAGCCGCAAGTCTTAATCCAATTCAACACTCAGGATAGCGCCCTCTAAAAATAGAACAGATAACATGTAATTTACATGCTACCCAACCCAATCGATTGGACTGGCATTACCATCACATTAAGTTATGTGATAATGACTTCCTTTAGGTGTGGATCTCTGAGAATTTTGTCTAAGTTTTTCAGATTTTCTGACACACTGATCGAGCGCAATGGACCATTGAATTTGAGTAACTTACGTTTTAGTGTCACTAATTTTGTCCAAATTCCATTTGAATCCAGAAAATATCTTTGAGTGTCATTCGGATCCCTATGTAGGATGGCGAGTAAAAAATATAGACTTTCTCATTGAAGTCAATCCTTTTTTTTTTTTTCTTAAAGTCGGTTTGTTTTAAACATGCCCAGTTTGATGGCACAGTAATTTTTTGAGTGGTAAACTTTCCATGGAAAAAAATCCAAGAAAAGTGTACGGTGAGTATATTTTAGATTTTCCAAAAGGCAGGCCATGTTTGATGGCCTGAATGTTTTTTTCTAGAAAAAAATTTATGTGTTTGTTGCACAGGAAAAAATTGCCATGGATAATCAATCCCTAGCGATTGGCGAGGAAGTAGTGGTACAGAAAAGAGGTTTCATGAATCATTACAAAACAAATCTGAACATACACATGTTTCTTAAATCTGAAGCTAATGGTCTGGTTCCCCTACTTCATGATGCAGGCAGTTTGGAGACTGATCTCATTAAATGATGGCCAAGGATCAGGACATATGCCATACTGCCACCAACAAGGCACTTCTTTCCTGATGGAGGAGGACCAATTGATGCTTGAGATATAACATTTAAAGCCCCAAACTGTAACTTTTAAAGAGTTGCCTTTCAACTTATCATGCATAATTGAATTCCTCTCCTGCCATATTTTCCATATGGCCAATGGAATAACCGATCTCTAGCATCTTCTAGTCCCTGAGCTTTTAAACCTCTTGTTCCACCAGGACCACCACCATACAAAGAGCTGTCTAACGTTCTTTGTGGGCTCCAAGCTGATGTTAAATTTCTGCCCAGTTATCTTCTGGCCTCCATCTTACAACGGAGAAAGATATGGGGACAGGTCTCAACATCAGAACTATACATGTAACATGCATTAGCCAAGCAAATCCCAATTTTCTGCGTTCTGTCATTGGTCAAGAGTCGTCCTGTTATGGCTAAGTAGAATGTCCATTTAGCTTGTGGGCTCGAGTCTACCTCCCATACTGTGGGCTTTGAGTCTACTTCCCATACTCTTTTGAGCCATATATCCTGCTCTCTCCCATCTCTGATTTGCTGATAGATATCAGCTCTATTAAGCCCGTTGACAATAGAGTTCAGCCAGCATAATCTGTCTTCCTCTTGCACTAAGGTGATGCTGCTGGCGACGTGGTTAACGCATTCTTCAACCTTTCAACTGAATCTTTACACCACTTTCTAGGCAGAAAAATCTTGTCAACATCTACCAGATACAGTAAAATACGCCAGCCCCAATACTTAGTTGGGACTTTAGCCTTTTGACCGTCTCTTCATTTCCGACTTCTTCCTAGCCCCACAAGGCACTTTCTCCAGCTCCATGACATCTTTGTTTGGCTATTGCATTTCCAAAGGATCTTCATCAAAAGGTATTTTCTTTTCACGAACTTGGACCAAGGTGATGCGGTTGTGTATTCTTTCAGGGCTACATGGATCATGTGAGTTCTATTGCTGGTCCAAAGATTTTTTAGACCAACTCCACCTTCCATTTCTGGACCACATAGGCTTTTCCAGCTAACAAGGTGAATCTTACTTTGCATGTCGTTTTCCCCAAAGGAATTTGTTGCATTCCCTCTCAGTGAGCGAGAGGATTTGGTTGGGGAGTTTGAAACACATCAATTAATAATCCACCAATTGGTTGAGTACATGTTTGATTAGGCACATCTTTCTTGAGTATGAAAGAAGTTCTAGCCTACAAGATGTTTATATACCTTCTCCATGAGCATGTTGCAGTGCTCTACCTTCATTCTTCCTACAAATAGAGGAAGGCCCAAATACGAGATTTGGGAGATCGCCCTTGCTCCACCAGTCTAATTGGTTGGGAATTTCGGTGCAGTCCTCCTCCTTTGAAGTGCCAAAGGGAATAAAGCAAGATTTTTGAGCATTGATATGTAACCCAGCATCAGCAGCAAACACCACTAGAATAGACTTGGTATTTGAGATGGAAGTAATATCAGCTTTACAGATCACTTTCATGTCAATACGGGGCATGGCGATTTTGCAATTTTGCATTTCCCACCTTAGTCTTCTGGATAGCATTTCCCTCATGATTATGAATAGAAAGGGGACATTGGATCCCCTAGCCCTTTCACTGTTAAAGAACACACCTTTCCTTTTCCATTAATTAAAATGGCGAAGGCTGGAGATTCAACGCTTGTCATTAGTGTGACTGTCCAAACCTTGCTACATCCCAGATAATCAAGAGCTTCTCTTAAAAAGTGTCACTCTACTGTATTGAATGCCTTAGAGATGTCAAGTTTCATCGTGACTGAACTCGCACTGCTGTTGGCATGACTATTGCAGAGCTTATGAACCAATAGGATTTGGTCTTGGAATTACCTGTTGGCTGTTAGGGACAAATGTCCTTCATTCTGGTCACACTTATCTTGGTGATGATTTTATAGATTCCGTTACACAAGGCTATTGATATGAAGTTTTTTAGATGACTGCCTCCTGAAATTTTGCTATCAAAGAGATGTGAGATCTATTAATCTTTTTTCACATTTCTTCCAGTTTTAAAAAAATCAGCCATAAGCCATAACCTAGAAACTGTCGTACCCATCACACGCCAATACTTCTCGTAAAACTAAAAGCTAAAACCATATGGGCCTGGTCCCTTCCCTGCTAACACGCTAAGAGTAACTCCGCGAACCTTCTCAAGGGTTACTAGTCTCATTAGATGACGATCTTCCCCTGCAGTTACCTTGGGGCCTTCCTCCATGTTGCTGGTACATTTTTTATTTGATCTTTTACTAGATAAAGACTATTTAAAGCAATGTTGTAAAAGGTGTAGCGTAACGCGTACCGGTCAGATCGACCTATACACCGTATTGTAATGTATCACAAACGTAATGTAGCGTATCATAAAATTATTTTTTTTTTAATTTAAAAAATATTAAAAAACCATAAAAAATGGAAAAAATCATAAAATATCCAAAAAAATAAACCAAAAATCAGAAATCAAGAAAAATGTATTCAACATAAAAAGATCATCATACATAACATTCATGGAATCATGTGTATCAATAAAAAATCAGAGATTCAAAATAACATAATAAGCATCCATCATAATTTTAAACTTGAAAATTTTATAGAATCTTAGGACTTAGATTATGTCACAATTTTATTAGATTATGTCACAATTTTATAAGTTCAAAACATATAATTATCATCTTTCATGATTCAACGATAATATTTCCCAAATTGATGAATCTTTAGTGATTTTTTATGAAAATAGTCAAAATCTCTCCCTCCCACATCTCTTGGAGTCTTTAAACACAAGAAGAGAAAGAGGGACGAGTGTTTAAACTTTAAAACATAACGTAAAAAGGGACCCAACGGCCCCTTTTTTGTGTTTTCCCCACATCATACGATACAAGATGTATCGCTTGTATCGTACAATACGCATGTGTATCGTATGATACAGATAACATTGATTTAAAGTATATGTTGCACTGATTTAAAATGGATTGTGGATCACTGTGGAATACACCGTTAACTTCCATGGTTGAAATGCTTTTCTTCTTTTCCTGATTTTTAACATGCTTGTGAAAAAACATGGTATTTTGTCACCGTCCCTTCAACCACCTTGCCCTAGCCTTTTGCCTTCAAAGCAAGTGTTCTTCCTTGAGTTTTAAGTCCAGTTCTTTCTGAAGAAGAATTTCATACTCAACATCCTAGCTCATGTTAACATTGGTACATGAGTTAATTCTCTCTAGTTCAGTCTTGATCGACTGCACTTTTTTGGAAATATTCCCATACTAAAGGTGAATGCATCCAACTAGGGCTTTCCGAACTCTTTCTTGCTTCTTGAGTAATCTTGTCATTGGGCAGCCATAGTCAGCCTTATCCCAGTTCTCTTTCACTATGCATTTGCATTACTCTTGAAGGATCCAACGATTCAAAAATCTGAATATGCCATTACCAAGCATATGATTATTCTACCTACAGATGGAAACAATTAGAGTTGAATGATCAGTCATAGAGGGAGCAGTGACTTTAAGGCGAAATCTGAAAACTGGATCGAACCACCAAGTGGAGCAAACTAGTGCCCAATCAATGCAGCACAAAATATGTCTATCATCCCTTCTGTTGCGGGTCCAAGTAAACGAATTCCATGGATCATTTACGACCAACAGCTCACCTGCATTAAGAAAATTAATAAAGTCACTGCAGGAAGACATATTAGGAGTTCTGCCCGCTTTGACTCCTGGGCCTCTCATTGCATTGAAGTCACTGACAATTAGGTTTGGGCTTTGATTTCCCTTTAGATTATCAGCTAACTCTAGCAAAGTTACTGTCCTGATTAACATGTTAGTGTGTAAATAAACACCAGTATTCCTACAATTGCTTCTTGATCTGCAATGGAAGCAACTTGCAATAATCCAGCACTCCTTAATGTCGATGTCTCTCACCATAATTTCAGCTGGATTCTAGACAATAATGATGCAGGTGTGGAGAAGGTCACTACTCAAACTAGATTTACAAGCATCATTTAGTCTCTACACCTCCCTTGAGTTCACCATCCACTTTACATTGGGATTGATGTTATGTTAGTGATTGGTATTATGTCCATGGTGGAATCATTATCTTCCTGATCATCTTCTAATATTTCCACTTGATTCTTTGTGACATTACGTAGAGGCATTTTCCATCTTGATTTTCCCTTGACTATATAATAGGGATCTAAGGTTTTGCTAATTTTGGCCATACCGTGTCGACTTTGGTTAGATCTTCTCTCGTTATCGACAATTTCCTGGAAAGCCAGGTGACTCCATCACTCCCATCAACATGGGTAGCTTGGACAGCTTTGGTAAAACCAAGGGGAAAGGACTTATCATCCTGCTCCTTCATTCTTGAATTAAAATTCAGATTTCTGAACTCAACATTTTTGAAACAATTCTTAGCATTAATGAAGGATTATTTGAAAGGGGCTATACCTTTGGGAATCCCAACACTCTGACCTTTGTGAATTGGAGTAGCCAAAGGGCTCACCTCGACCAATTCTAGCATTGACATCTTTGGGCTAGTCGCTGATTGCTTTCCTGCCAACCCATTGGCATTATTAGTTTCTTCTTTCTCTATTTGGAAACTCTTTGAAGGTGGTCGCTCAAGGGCTTCCTTCTCATTGCCATCAAACTCTTGCTTATTGTCATTTTTCCCTTGATCCAACATATTGAATCTATCTCTTTCTTGGGTCGGCTACAGAATTCCACCTATTACGTTCATTCGGGTGCACTTCAACATTTGCCATTCTTTTGGATGTCCCTCCCGAATCCATATGCATAGATCTTCTTTGTATTTTGACATTGGACCATCTATCTTTCTACATACTACATTATTGCTCTTATCAGTCTCTGCAATTTTCTGTCTTGTGCATGATAGTTTGGTAGTGAAAACAAAACTTTATACTACTATGTGTACTCCACTTGTTAGGTGGATCACATAATTTTTTCCCATTTCTATCTCCACCAACGGTTTAGGAATAAAGCTGAGAGGAACGTAGATACTAATTCGTGCACAGCCTAGGCGTGATAGGGAGTGAGACTGCATACCTGTTTTCAGCAGTTCTCCACCCAGGCTTCTAACCAGGGCTTGGAATGCTCGGCCATTCCATGGGAAGGAAGGGAGACCTGGAAACATAATCCAAATCAGAATTTGGTATCAGAGCCGTCGCTCACAGCGGCGAATCCAAGCTTCAGACGAAGAAAACCAGTGAGAACAGAGGCCAGACACACCGACGAGACTCAGAGCCTCGGCGCTGTTTACCCTTGAGGAGTTAGCTATCGAGCGCTGAAGCATTGAATCGAATTTTGGCATAATCAAAGGCATTTGGCGCTTTGCACTCTCTCTCCTCCGCGTGAGGCTTGGCTCTCTCCATCCTCGGTTTAGAGGTGGAACCCCTTTCGTTGTCTATAGTCAATCACCGGCTATCTCCGGCGTGAGATCTCGTGGTGCTTCTCATCCCCTCGCGTCCCCTTTGGCCTGCGGCGCTTCTTCCTTCATCAAGGCTTAGGATTCCGGCGCTATATCGGCAAAGGATTCAAGCACGAAGGCTTGCGGCGGATCTCCCTCCACACCGGCGGTGATCCCTCCCTCGTCCACGGAATTTTCCCCCTTCTGAACTGAAAACAGCAAGGTTGGTGCCTTCTTCACGACCACGGTGAAGTTGAGAGTCCGGCGTTGCATTGGGAAGGTTGAATCCGGCTTAGGATTCAACAACGACGGCAAAACAGGTTGGTCTATCGATTTACTTGCTTTCTTCAAGAGTTGCGTTGGGATTGGTCTAGGGGAGAGTACTCCTAAGGTCCCTGTTCTTCCCTCGGCATCCCCGAGAGTTGAATCAGAGTTTTCTACGGTGAAAACTCTTCTAGACGATCTCTTACTCGTCTTGAAGGAATTGTGTTAATCTCTAGGCTTAATCTAGCCTAAGATCGAAGCATTCTAACGGTGGGAAAAGGCCCAAATCAAGCAAAATAAGTCTCGGCCTTGTCCCTGTTTTATCCTCGGTCCAGCAGGTTAAAAAACAGCAATGCAGCTGAATCTGGCCGTGGAATCAATCTGAAAGTGCCAGCATTGGAATCGCCCCATCGCAAGCTTCAACATACTCAAATTTGAAGCGATTCCGGCAGTTGGATTGGGAGATCGGCTCCCTGCCGGAAGTTCTGTAATTTCCAGCCAGATCTGAGTTTTCCGGCGAGCTCCATTAACGCCGGCGTTATTGGACAAGTCTGTCCTCCATTTCGTGAAAGCCTGTGTGGAATTGATAAGGGCATTGTGGACTATCGGCCGGCGCAACTCAAACTTGATCGGCGTCCAGCTTGGTGCGAACCCACTTGGAAAAGCATCGAACCAAGTAAGTTCAATCCTCACCTTTCATTCTGCCACGTGTCTCGCATCCGTGCCCCTTCACCCAGCTCGAGTCCAGCTCTTGCCACGTGTCCTCGGACGGTTCCTTCTTTGTAGGACCAGCGGGCGCACTTCCTTTTCTCTTCTTATCGCCTAAGTCCTAAACCCTAGTCGCTAGTGTCCCTAGCCCTTCATCTTGCCAAGTGTCATCATCCTGTCGACCCAAGCCAGCTCCCTCGCCACCTCACGAGCCAGCTGTCCCACCTCGACCCCACGAGCTGCCACCTCATCAGCTCGAAGTCCTCCTTGTTCGCCACCTAGCCCCTCCAACGGCTCCATCTCCTATCTTGTAGGGCGCGTTCCTACTTTGTAGCCCAAAAGCCTATTCTTTAGGCTTTTCTCCCTTCTCTCTCGCCAGCTCCCTTGGCCACCTCGCCACTTGCCCTAACCGCAAGTTTCCTTGGCCTTCCATCTGGCCACGTGTCCTCCATCCAGCCCTTGAGAGTCCCGTGCGTGCCACCTTGCCACCCACGTCCTCCTCTCTCGCCCCTTGGCTCCTACTTTGTAGGAAAAGCTAGTTGCTCCCATCCTTATCGCTAGGGTTAGCCTTGCGAGCTCTAACCTCGTCCCTAGATCGTGCCACATGGCATTGATCCGGCCCACCCCTCTTGGCTAAGCCTAGCCAAGTCCGAACCCACCTAGCTAGGTTGCCTCGCGCGCCAGCTCACCCCTTATGTCAACCCCCCTTTTTATCGGACCCTTGTCCTAAACCGGGTACTTAACCTCCCTTAGCTCACCTAGGTCTATCTAACCCACCTAGCCCACTTGCTAAGCTACCTTAGTCGGCTCGAGCCTACCTCGAGTGACTCTCTTGACCTACTTAACCCGGACCCATCTACTCGGTCCCCTTAGTTGACTCACCTAGTTAGTCACCTTCTACACTTGGTCTTCTTGACCTTGACCCGAGCCTAGGCTCGACTCCCCTAAGCCATCCTCTTGGCCTCTTGCGTAGCTAGGTTCCTTACTCCCTTACCTAAGCTGCAATTTACCTCGGCCTACCCCAGCCCGAGCCCATCTTACCTGACTGGCCTACCTATAAAGCCCCGCCAGTCCGAGCCCAGCCCAGCCTTAGCTAGGGACTAGGCACTGCCGGCGACGTTAGCTCATCGCTAGCGCCCTCGGCCAGCACCTCGGCCGCACATCACGTGGCCGAGCCACATCGGGTAACAGGCAGGTCGGCGCTGCTATCTCGGCACTCGCCCCCCTCGTCCAGCCCGCGGCGTCCAGGTCGCTCCATCGGCGTCAGGTGGACGCCCCGTCCTCTCGGCATTCTGCAGCAGGCAGCTGTCCCGGTCGCTCCTCTCGGCCGACCCGTCACTCGTCCTTCGGCAGTAGCAGGCCGCATCCTCGGCGACGACCCGTCGCTGTTCTCCCGGCGCTCCAGGCGACATCAGGCCGCCTCTCTTCTCGGCGCCCGGCAGCAAGAGGCTGCCCAGGCCGCGCGCTTCACGCCGGCCCGTAGCTGTTGGTTCCCGGCATTCTGCCCGAGCCATTTCGGTCAGCCAAGGCAGGCCCTTGGCCGGTACTCTCCCTATCCCCCTTGTAAATCCGGGAGGGTGTTCTTTTGCTTATTGCTTTAGGAATTGCATCTAGTTTGCTTTCTTTAAGCTTTAGCCCAGGCTTCGGCCTAGCTCCCCACTGTGGTGCCTCAAGGGCCATCAGCCCGAGACTCTATCACAAGGAGCCGTGACCTACCCATTTGCTTTCTGTTGGGTGTGATTGTTCGTTAGTCGTGGTTTGTTGTGGTTTAGCTTGAGTGAGTTGCGAGTGTTCAATTGTATCGCTCACGTTTGTACAGCCTTACCCATTAGCATTAGGTTTACCCGTAGTTAGGCATTGGGAAGGGTTTTCCGCACCTTTACTTTCCAGTCCTAAGGGTTTTTGCGCCGGGGTCTGTCTGGCCGGGTAGATCTTTTGTATAATTTTGTTTAGGATTTTGGTTTTTGACAGTAGCCGCAAGAAGGTCTTGGGAACTAGGTCGTTCTTTGGTTAGAAATTCGGCTCTAACGGGAACGGGCCTAACAATTGGTATCAGAGATAAACGAAAGCTTAGGACTTAGGCCACACGAAGGGGTTTTCCTAAGGGAGGAGATGGCGTGGGAGGCTAACTACGTAGGGGATTTGACTTGGCTGGTCTGGCCAAGGGAAGCGCCGACTAAGCTAACCAAGGGGGAAGGTTCGGTCTAGAACCTTGGGGAGAACCTAGCTACGGAGAAGAGCTCGGTCTAGAGCTCGGGTTGACCTAACTACAAGTGGGTCCGACTAAGGCTGGCTGGGCTAGGTCAAGGCTCGGGTTGACTAAGACCAGACTTAGGTTGACTTGGACTAAGCTTAGGTTCAGATGTGGCTAGGTTGACTCGGTTTGAGTCAAGACTCTAGAGAGAGAAAGTAGGTGCGGAAGGAAGGGTCGGCTTGGGTTTAGCCGTGTGAAGTGGGTTCGGTCTTTAGGCAAGGGTTGACTGGATTGCCTTTGACCAAGGCTACTTTCCAAAAGAGGAAAGGAGGCTCGTGGATGAGGAAGTCCAAGGGGTGACACGCTTGAAGACCTTACCTAAAAGGGCTCAAGGATGGACGGTCTAAGACTTTGCCTAACCGGGTGAGGTAAACCCTTTAGCTCGCACCTCCCTTTTCTCCTTTTAGCATAACCACCTTAATTCCCATACTACCCTTCCTCAACCGAACCCCACTCCAGCCACACATCTTGGCCACGTGTCCTAATCTCCCTTCTTGTGAGGTAACGAGAGATTTAAGTGGGCCCAAGCCCATCTCCCTCTCCCTTCTTCGTGTGAACCTTCCTCCTTCTTCTAAGGAAAGGTTGGACACTCTTACCCTAATTCGCTAGTCTCTCTCTAGCGACATTCTTGGATCTACTTGCCTTAGTTCCACGATCCCCCAGTGCCACTCCCCTCCCTGTTTGGTGGCATTTGATGCCTGTTTGTTCCCCTGCATTGAAGAAAGTGTTACCATAAGAGAGTTTTACCTGATTTCCATTTGCTTGCTACGAAGGATCTTCCCCCCAATTTTCATGCCCTTTTATGGAGGACCGTCTGCAATTCCTGCTCATTATCCTCTCTAACTAAGAAAGAGCTCTTACTGATAAAGGAGAATTTCGGGTTTGGGATATCTGCCGATAACCTCCCGAGACTTGGTACAATGTAGTTGAAGTCCATACTTCTCATTTTCTCATCACCTATGAAACATCTGATGGCTCTCCAATGGAAAAACTCCGTCATCTTCTCAAGATCATCCTTTGAAATCTTCACTCTCAGCTAGACATTTATCATCTCCACTTCGAGGACCGGATGATCATCGTAAACTGCATTCAGCCATGATCGACCCGTTGGGGGTTTTCTAGGTAACGATTGGAAGTCAGTGCCATTAGGGTTTCCTCGAGGAGCTCTCGAACTCTGTTAGGACCAAGACCCGGCATCGTCCAAGACCTCTGCCAGATGTCGATCCTCTCCCAAGATCTTTCGGAGGAGCCATCGAAGCAAACTAAAAACAAGTTATTTATAATTTCAAAACCTGGCCGGACAGTCACCCCGACTCAAAATACCTTAGGACAATGGATTACAGGAGATGTTGCCTACCCAAAAGGCTGAACCTACTACAAGATGCTAAGGGGTTGTGAGGCTAATACAAGCGTGTGCGATACAATTTATCTCTCACAACTCACTCAACAAACCACAATCATTCATCCACCCTATCATACATGCCTAG
This sequence comes from Nymphaea thermarum, assembly GCA_011799765.1. Lineage (NCBI taxonomy): Eukaryota > Viridiplantae > Streptophyta > Magnoliopsida > Nymphaeales > Nymphaeaceae > Nymphaea > Nymphaea thermarum. The sequence goes on along the minus strand of JAANDH010001608.1, from coordinate 8,133 downwards.
GAATAGTCAAGCCATACCGAGCCCTAGGTGGTCTAGCAGCCCGTAGTTGTGTCCTTGGCATTTGTGCCCCCGAGGTACCACTGTGGATGCTTAGGCTACTAGACGGGTATGAAAACAAGCACATCCAAGACCCCACTACTATAGGGAGTTTAGATTTTTACTTGCTGGTCGTCCCGGCGTGTGGCAGCAAGAGACTCGAGGTGATAAATCGTTAGCTAGAGCTACTCTCGAGTAATGCAGCTACAGAATGAAGGAACAGCTCGGCCCGCCTGGCCGAGGTGCGTGATATCTCCCGTCGAAGGCTGCTGGAATGCAAAAGGCGAGTCCTCTCGACTGCGGCGCTCCTTGCCGCTATGGGGTCCTCCTAGAGGGGCCGCACTCATTGCTGCTGAAGAGGTCCACTTGAGGGACAACACTCCTTGCCGCCAAGGCTCCTTCTTGAATAGTCCGCCTTAGTTGAGAGGAGCTTAGCCTAAAGCTCGGTCTAGAGCTCGAGAAGATCCTAGCTAAGGGTAGAAAGAGCTCGGTCTAGAGCTCGGAGATATCCTAGCTAAGGGAGGAAGAGCTCGGCCTAGAGCTCAATCACGCCTAACTAAAGGTTGGTTAGGTCGGTCTAGGTAGGTAGGTTTGGCTGGGTTTGACTAGGTCAAGGTTCGGATGAGAAGGCTAGATGGGTTCGGTCTAGGTCAAGGATAGGCTAGGTCAAGTGGGTCTAGTGGTTTAGAATCAAATGAGACTAGGTTCAGAAGAGTAGAGAGGTGCGGCTTAGGTCTAGCTAATTATGGAAAGATGAGGGATATATGGCAACGAGGGAGGAAGTTGCCTTAGGTGACGTACATGCTACTTTCCTAAAGAGTAGGAAAGGAAGCGCAAGAGGTGGTTGTTTAGGTGGGTCGACTCGATAAGGTAAGGGGAATTTCCTAAAATCTAGGGATATGGATGCGGATTGGGGGTTTCCTAAATTGGACGAGAAGGCTTAGGTAGTGCCAAATGCTAAATAGGCAAGGGGAATGACGCGTGGTAAAGAAGGAAGGTTTAGGGATTAGGTGGCAGTGAGAGAGGGGAATAATGGATAAGGAAGGTGATGGATGGGGCGGGTTCGTGAGAGGGAAGGCCAGAAATTGAATGCTGGAATCTAGGGTGGATATGGAAGGTTGACAAGGTGGAAGCTATGTCACAATGGTACGAGTACGGGTACGGGGTACGGGTACGGGGTACGGGTACGGGTACGGTATTTTTTAAAATCATGGTACGGGTACGGCGACTATTATATATAATTAATTCAAATTAATAATTATTATATATAATTAAACCACAAGTTTTAACAAAAATGTCAATAAAAAAAGGCTCATAATGAATAAATTATCATTTTTTTCATCTTGTTAAT
>JAANDH010001607.1:0-30133 GCA_011799765.1 Nymphaea thermarum | reverse complement strand
ACTGTATTTTTCTTGGTGGCAACCTGGTTGTTTGGAGGAGCAAGAGGCAAGAAGTGTGTTCGAGGTCCAGTGCAGAGGCCGAGTACAGGGCTGTTGCTATGGGGGTGACAGAGATGTTGTGGTTGAAGATTCTTCTGACTGACATTGGTATTAAACTGGAAGATAAAATGAAGATGTACTGTGACAATAAGTCGGCGATTAATCTCGCTAATAATCTTGTCCTGCATGATAGAACCAAGCATGTGGAAATTGATCGCCATTTTATCCGTGAACGCATCGACTCCAAGGAGTTAATTATGCCATATATGAAGTCTGAAAACCAGGTTGCAGATGTGTTGACTAAAGGGCTTTGTACTTCTTCATTCGAAAAGAATGTTAGCAAGCTTGGCATGTTTGACATGTATGCCAAGCTTGAGGGGGAGTGTTAGAATACATAATGTTGTGGGAACCGGGTCCAGATCTGGACCCGGTTACTTGGGGCGCGGGTACCGAGGCAGGGCTCGGTACCCTAGGCTCCCTCTTTATATTTTCACTAGTGTGTAATTGTTGATTAAGTGAAATAGAATCTTTCTCTCTCCTAGGGTTGCGGTTGTGCACCTGGGTAGAGCTTCCCGTGGTTTTTTCCTCGTTTGAGGTTTTTCCACGTACATCGTGTGTTTCTCTTCTCTTCTTCCTCTTCGTGGTTTGAGTTTCTACACATTGTAAACCATAATCTTGCAAGTTAATGAAGTTTTCTAAGAGAGAGAGAGTCTGGCGGCTAGTGGGCACCAGATCTCCTCACCCGTGGTTTTTTCCCTCTAGTTAAGGGTTTTCCACGTTACATCTGTGTTCGATCTTCGTTTATTGTGCGTCTATTATTTCTACAGGATCTTAACAAGTAAGAACGAAAAAGATGAGATAGAAGATAGTCGAGAGAAGCTAGAGAGGAGAGAAAGAGAAAAAAGGAACCAGTCAGCTGCGGTTCCTCCTCTTTATGTAGATTAAAAAGAACAAATTAGGGTTATGTCTAACCCTTACATAGAGTCCAACAAGTAATTAAAAATTCAAGAACTACCTAATAATAAAGTTCCAAAATACAGATTACCTCAAACTAGCATGTTTTCTCAACAAAACTATGTTAAAGATAACCATTATAGTGTTGGAAAGAAAAAACTAATAATGATGACCCAGACCATGTTAAAGGCTTAAAGCCCACTTTGAAAAATGAACCACAAGATCTGAAACCAGTTAACAGACAAAACACCTAACAGGAAGAACCAGTAGCTTGAAAACTGTATAACAGTAGTCTGCACTTCCATGAGGAATCTAGATTCTAAATACCAAATCAAACTTAATAGCTATGAACTTGATCTATTAAAACAACTGTTATGCTTTGAGTGCTATAACTAATCCATGCACATGCCTCTGGTCAAACAAATATGTCCAGGCAGACAGATACACAAGAATGAGGATGCAGTACAGAAACACCACATACCATCAAAAATAATATCCTAACAAACAATTCACAGGAAAGAACTAAAATATCTGCACTCTATAGAAGCAATAAGCATCAATATACACCTCTAAAACCGTTAGTGCAACTGCACTTCAAATGAACATAAAGGCAATGTACATGCAACTTATATAACTAGAACAAAAAGACTCACCTTGGAGATGTCCTGTGATTCAAAAAATGTTCGCAGTGATTGCTCTAACATCTTTGCAACAGCTGGGCACGTGTCCCTCCGGACTGTCTCAATTCCTTTGGCATCAAATGTTGGCTTTGTTTGTCCTGAATTTTCATAACTATAACCAACATACCGTTTCTTAGTGAGAAGGAAACATGGGTTATACACCTTCTCCATTTTCAAAGTCACAGGGTATGGATTCATTGCAGTTACTGCTGTTGCCATCTCCTGACCTATGATAAAAGCTTCTTCCAGTGTACGGCCTTTAAGGAGGACAAACATGCTTCAAATCCCAAAAAAAAAAGAAATATATTCATAACCAAACCCAAATTCTCAAAACCAGGATAAAATAGGACTAGTTTCACCTGTCAGTATCTCCGTAAATTACCCTAGCATTCCAGGTCTCATGTGCACTAATAAAAGAGATTGCCTTCTCGAGTGTTCTACGACCACATTGTACAATGCTATCTGCAAGCTCTGCACATGGCATTCGACCACTAAAGCCTGCTGCTGTGTAACCATAAGTTACATTTGCTATCAACTTCAAAGCAAGCTGTCTTGCATCAAAAATCTGTCATGACAGTTCAGTGATCAGGTAAACTGAATTAATTCATAACAGGACAAGCACAAGATAACAGATGGAAAATCAAAGTGTTGAACAATTCATTTAACAATAACCCATATCATACTATCAATAACAATCACCACTATCTGAGCTTCTTTTATTAAATTGTTGCCAGAAGCATGTATTTCCTGGTTGATGCACCATGATTAGTCCATTAACAAGCCCGCCAGGAGCAACAATATATGTGGTCAGTGGTGCATGTAGCAGTAAACATGAGACGACTTGATCCTCATCTCATCTTCAGAGGTTAAGAACTGCCGTTAGCAGAAAGAGTGCTCCAATAAGACGAACTAGCTCTGTAATCAAGCTAGCCTCCAACTATTTAATCAAGTCTCAGGCAATCCAGACTTGAAAAAGGAAAAAGTGACTCTTAGAATGTTCCGCTGCCAAAACAAATGGCAGCCAAGAAGTTTTATTATTTACATGTAGTTGAGAACAAACAAGGGACACATCAAGCATAGTTCTGCAATACTAAGTGAGAAACATATGATATACAGTATAAAGTACGTTTCTCAGAAAAAAAAATATGTACTAACATCCTTCATCCAGTTAAGAATCATGGCAGAAGTGTTCACTTTAAACAAAACCATGAAGTACCAGGGACACATCAAAACCACATATATATACATTCATTCCCATGGCATCCAATAAAAAAGAGCATGTTACTGCATTTACCCTATATAAGATCTTTTCTGATTCTGTCAGCTTCTTCATGGACTTCTTCACCATTATCCTTGTTGTTAAGATTTCTTCCAGTAAACAAGGTAGAACACCCTTACGGACCTGCAGCCAAACAATGTACAACAGTTTCACCTCGAGTAACAAAAATTCAGGATACATTACACCGGAATAGTTTAACCAGGGCACTGATTCGTATGATGTCCCAAACAGGTGCTCTAAACATTATTGCTTTAGTTTTAAACCAAGAAAACAGTCAGCAACTTACCCTCAAAACAAGGGGAAACAGAGAGAAACAAGGACAAGAAAGAGAAAAGGTCTGAAACAGAAACCAGTGAATGAAAACTCATATTAGCAAACTAGAAGGAAAAAGAAACCCCATCGACAAAATAAGCCATCTCTCCACTAAAGATTTGGTATGCTACTGCTGAGAATGAACTTGCCCATTAACAAATTAAGGGGCAAAAAAAATCCTATCAGAGGGCTGATCAGCCATTCCCCTTCTACGACTGTACACATCTATTTAACATAGAATAATAAAGTGCTGCTGCACGTATAACAGCCATGGTGGACACAATGTATGGTGGAACAGGTTGGATGCCAATTTCTCTCATGTCCTCCCATCCAAAAAGAAAAGGTCGACCATTTTCAACCCTCCCTGAAAAGTCAGAAGAGAGAAAGAGACCAAGATTAGTGGTGCATTGCAGCCCATCACCAGTTGCAAATGGCCATAAAACCTCGGAGTTCTTTTCTTGGCCATTCTGCAGCCAGAACATAAAAAAAACTGAGAGTCCCTGCAAGTCTCTGTAAATCAGGCCCAAGTTAGGCAAATACTTCAAGAATATCACTCTTGAATCTCTCACTAACTCAACAAGGCAATACACAAGAGTCCTCTAACAAGAGGATAAGGAAAATATATTGATCTTCAGCCAAACAAGGCAAAATACTACAAGATGTGGCTTAACAAGCCATAACCTAAAAGGGGACAACAGTCCCTTATTTATNGAAGAGAGGAGGAGGGGAAATGGCTGTTGGGCCATTTCCAACGGCTAGAATTCTAGCCGTTGGAGAGAGGCCCAACAGCTAGTTCCCCTCTTAAATAATAAAAAAGGTGTAAAAAGAAATAGAAAAATACATAAAAGAAAAAGGAAAATTACAAATATGACCTAGGTACCCTAACATATACACATATCTATATATGTAAGACATATATTAGCACACTAATATATGTAATGTACATGCACATAGATATATATATATATATATAGGAATACATACATTCTAACAGTCTCACCATGCCAACTAACTATTTTTCAACTGGAAATTTTTTACTTTCCCTTTGTTGTCAGTTTTCCAATCAAATACCAGCTAGGGCTTCTTTCTCCCGTTTGGATTTTTTACTACTGTCTGGCCAAATACCATATGAGCCTTATGACCCAGCCATTTTGCAATCAGTAACTGGCCAAAAATGGCCATGTATTTTTTGGTGGATGGGATCCTTTCAGACTTGAATATCACACGTTTTTGTCTGCCAAACATATAATTTTTTTGTAAGCCAAGCTTTAAGGCAAAAAAATCTCCAAAAGACCAGATTTGATGTCCTGTTGTGAGAATAGGCACCAAAAATATTACAAACATCCAACAGTTAGGAGACACGTTAGAGTTCATCAATAACAAACCTTAGAAGGCACATACATAACACCATTTGGTGTCAGCAACAACTGATCCCTAAACTCCTGCAGAACCTTTAAACCAGGTGTATACGAGCAGATACCAAGTGTATTCGGCTTTGCAGGAACAATTTTCCCAAGGCATGTAGAAAAACAAAGATTGTATGCTATAATCATAGATGGATAGAGAGCTTGAAAATCTAAGACAACAACTGGATCAGCATAAAATCCTGACTCTGGCTCCATCACAAGTGGCAGGCACTCCATAGCTGGTTGTGAAGCGACCTGCAAGACCACACAGAAAAGTCAGATTTATTTCCATTACCAATAGATTCTCTTATTCCAAAATAGATGAAACCATGTAATATACGTATAACAGAAGCAAGCAAAATTATTGTGCAAAATTAAGACAGGTGCATCAAAATTCCAGGAAATTATTTGGATGCTGAAGTTGCATGGCTTTGATTCATGGGTTTGAAAGCCTAATGTCATTTTGTATGAAATTGTTGAAACACCTCAAGATATTTACATCTCTTGCCTATTGAAGTTTTGATTAAAAGCATTGGATGCTGAAGTTGTGCGGCTTTGACTCATGGGTTTGAAAGCCTAACGTCATTTCGCATGAAATTGTTGAAACTTGAAACACCTCAAGATAATTACATCTCTTGCCTATTGAAGTTTTGATTAAAAGCAACCCACAAGGACTTGAGAGAAGGAGTTTCCATGGCACAGCAGTTCTTCCATTCCAACTTAGCTGCCTGGTGCTGCTAATGGCATAACAACCAGTATACCATAGGTTGACCCAACCCAGTTTCTCGTACTAAGGTTGGCTCCTCACAGTTAACCTTTTAACACAACCAGAATATGGGAATCAAAATGTCTCGTGGCATTCCAGAACCCAGCTCACTTACCACATCAATCAGTGAATAACAGAACCATTTGGGTCTTCTTCAAGCTTTCAATCCCTAATTCTAATAGCTTATCCATAATGAGGAGATATGGAAAAAGATGATCGCCTAGTGTAAGTACCTTGCTGCTTTCAAAGAAGCCCATTGTTTGTGCGTTAACAGTTATTTGGAATTCTTAAGAAGATAGATGACTAACATGAAAACCTGTAATAATTCACCTTTGGAAAAAAAAGCTACAGATGCATCAGTGAGAAACTTGCCAACATAAACTCCTTGTTGATTGACAAGTTTAAGTACATAGAAGCAGTGTATGCCTGAGAAGGTCAAAGGCCTTTGACTTGAAGCAATAAATACCTAATCCTCGACCTAAGTTAAACTTATAGCAACCCATCAAGAATGAAAGAGTATATAAGCAGCATGGGTCAACTTTTATCCTTGCGCAAGAGCATGTTTATTTCCCACTAGTTTCCCACAAGAAATCATTAGTTCATTACCAATTTCCAAGCAGAGAATAATGACAGCTTGCAGTATGACAACTATGTTCACATCACAAGTACATAGAGAACAACCTTTTAAGATCCATACAAAGATTCAGAAGCGAAAACCAGTTAGCAGTCAGAACTCAGAAAATATTTAAATTAGCTTTTAAATTTTAAACCCAAACATGCAAAAGCTGTAAGAAAATGGCATATGGTATCTTATGATAGGATAGATCTTCAATTTTTTTCATTTGCAGCAGGAAAAAAAAGAAGTTTAAACATCATAATAGACAATTCAACCTCCATGAGCACAACAGACATTCTTACAAGTAAAACACTGGACCATTCATTGAAAACATCATCAGAAGGTCTATGTGAAATGTCTTCAGGGTCAAACTTATCTTCATAGAGCACATGGAGAAACATTCAATGCAACAAAAAATAATATATAAAATAGATGAAGAAAAAGTTTTGATGACCTGCTGACTGCTAGGTGAGATAGCAAGATAATTCTGTGTGTGAGCCAGCCGCAAAAGCATAGACTCGACACGGTACTGTGAACCTCGTGAAAGAACAGAGAAGAAGTCAATTCCAAAGACACGAGCAAGCTCTGAAGTTCGATTAAACTGCAACATTTAATAATATCTTCATCAGATAAAATCAGCATATTCCCAATGTATAAGTAGCTAGTTAACTTACACCATGCAAATCTGATGTACAAGTAATTTAGGCAATCAAATGGAAAAACCTCACAGAGAGGAAAATAAAAGCTGGATGGGGTTAAGAAGTAGCTGCTAAATCCAGAAAAAAAATATAGAAAAGAAAAGGACAAACACAAAAGGATATACGTATATTACCATATCAAGTTGATCCATGATCTCGAGATTCAGCCTAGCTCTGCCAACCACATACTGAATGCAGCGAAGTTGTGCCATCCCAGGACCACTGGAAAACCACTTGGTCAATATTTTGCAGGAAATGTAAGGAATCTTTTGTCGCAGAACAGCCTCAGACACAGCCTCTAGAGTGTACATTGTAAGTCTAAGCTCAGATCGTAGTATTCGCCAAAGATTAAGAACAATCCTTCCACCAACATGGATACCACTCATATGCGTGCGGCCCCACTCATCTTCAATTATTGCATTTTCAGCAATAAGAGCATCAGTAACCATGTCTCCCTCGATCATATTTTTCAGCTTACAATCTCCATCCTCTTTCATATTTCCTGATGCAACTTTGGTTGCAGATCCCAGTGTACGAGAAACACTCTTGAGTAAGCTTATCTGAAGATAGGCAGCCCTTTCTGCCAAAAACCCCAAGGAATTTCCCTGTATTTCCCAACCCAAGAGAATATCTGGGTCCAGCGAGCCAACTAACTCCACAAAATGCTCAAGCAAATCCTTTTCTTTGCTGCAAGATACAACTTTGCAGCATGATAAACCATCTACATTTCTGAAAAATCATTAGAAAATAGAGGGTATTAAACATGTTAGTACCTGAACAACACATGATAAGCAGCAGCACCCACAGACACAAACGCACATGCAGGGCAAATTATGAGGCACTTCTCTGTGAAGAGTCCGACTACTTTCAGCATGAAATATGTCACTTCGTGTGGCTGCTTTTTCATTTGTTCATTTCTAACACAACAATTAGAAGCTAAATCACATGGGTACAAGTATGGTTCGGGTACGGGGATACAGGTATGGACATGGCAACTTTAGAAAATGCGGGTACGGGGGTACAAGTATTTTGGGTATTATACGGCAAGCAATTTCTCGAGTATAATACGGCGAAGTTGTATGAATAAAACAGGAAAATCTTGGCAAATTTTTAACACTTTTAAAACATTTAATAAACCCTGAAAATTATAAAAAATAAAAATTCATAAAAATACGCAAAAACTGCAAAAAAATGTGTATCATGCGTGTATAATACACGTTTTCTCATGCTTTATATTTTCTGGCACTTTTTTAAAAAAGACGCGTTTTTCACGTTTTAAATGGCTGGCTGTGTTTTGGCATATCATACGCGTTTTTTTCCAATAGGATGTGTTTTTTGTGACAGCGATATATATATACACACACACACACACACACACAATAACAAAAAAAAATCAAAATGAAAGCAACATTTAAATAAACAAATGATATCAGTAAAAACATTGCATGTTAATGAACAACTCAAAAAACAAAATGAGAACAACTCAAAAAACAAAATGAAACTGAGTTGGAAAAAATTAAATCAAGTAAAATTAAGCAATTCTGGTCCAAAAAGTACCCAAGTGTGTCCAAGTACTCACTTTGGGTGCGGGTGCGGCGACAGCGACATGGGTACATGAACCTTACTGAAGTACCCATGTGTAGTAGAATTAAAAGTTCATACAAGTTGGCCAAAGAGAAAACAGAGTAAACCTTACTGAAGTGAAGTACCCATGTGAAGTAGAATTAAAAGTTCATACAAGTTTGCCAAAGAGAAAACAGAGTATAAAAGCAAAAAAGCAAAATGAGACACTAAAGGAATAAAAAATCTTTCGGGGTTCATTAGAAAAACGGAGTGAAAAATCAGGGTGTGTTTTGGCGGAACAAAATGGGAAAACTAGTTGGAACTTTCATCTTGTCATCATTCCCTTCCATGTCAACAAGAGCATGGAAATTTGCTCCCCATATCCACACACATACACACATTGGCACAAATAAGTCCAATTGTGGAGAACAAAATTACCATAATATACACTAATTTTTTGCATCCTTGAATGTATGCAAACACACACACGCGCGCGTATAGGATTTGTGCATTCCTCTGGCCAGGTTTAGCCAGGTGAATCATCTGGCCTCTTACCCAATGCATTGCATGGGGAAGTGTCTTTATCCAAGCATGTCAATGCATTGCATTAGGCACATATAAGAGAGATTCAGTCTTTATATACACACACACACACTCTCATATATATATATATATATAGAGAGAGAGAGAGAGATTGTTAGGTATGTGACCCTTAGGTGTATAACCTGTAAGGAATCATCTTGGTTGTTGTTCTTTTTAAGATGGAAGATTGTAAAAAATCAAGGAATCCTCCGGCCCCTCACCCAATGCATTGCATCAGGCCAAAGAGATTCAGTCTATATATAAGTGTCACAAAAAACAGGTTTTTTTCAAAAAAAAATGAGATTAATTAAATTGCTGTTTAACACTTTAAAAAAACACATTTTTGAAAAAAAATGTCAAAAACAAAAAAAACATGTTTTTAATGCATTTTTGTGTTTTTTGCTTATTTCAATTTCTAGTTTTATTTGTTGCAAATCTTATATTTGTGATTAGTCTATCACTTGTTTTATTTTCCCTTATTTTTAGTTGTTTTAAAGATTTAAAAATTACATCATATTTTTTTTTTTTTCAAGCTCGTTGTATTATACCGGAGAAAAACCTATACAATAAGCGAGAAACTACTAACACAAACTTCAAAAGATAAGTAAATTTGAAACAAATAAAAAATAAAAAAAATAAAATTGGCATTAAAAAATAAGAAATGTGAAGAAAAAGAGAAAAAACGCATTTTTTTTATTTTTAATGTTTTTTTAAAAAAATTGTGGTTTTTTACAGTTTTAAATGACAATTTAATTAATCATGTTTTTTTGCATTTTTTCGAAAAAACATGTCTTTTGTGACTATATATATATATATATATATATATATATATATATATATATATATATATATATATATAGGTAGGTACGTGACCCCTGTAAGGAATCATCTTGCTCATTTTCTTTCTAAAATGAAGGTTGTGAAAAAATCAAGGAGAACATGTTGTAATTAATGTAAAATTATCTCATTTTTCTCCTTGATGTTCTCTCAATCTTCCATCTTGAAAAGATAAACAACCAAGATGATTTTGTACAAGTCATGTCATATACCTACCAACTCTCTCTCTCTCTCTCTCTCTCTCTCTCTCCCTCTCTCTCTCTCTCTCTCTCTTTATATATATATATATATATATATATAAAGAGAGAGAGAGAGAGACCATTGTTAAGTTTGTACAATATGGATCGAGTCACGCAAACCCAACCCATTTGATCCACATGCCCAATACATCAGGGGTGGTGGCATATTTGTAAATCTTAATGTTATTTTGTGTATTTTATGATGTACCCTAATTCGTGATTAGTATATAATGATAACAAGAGGCAGACGTCATTTGTTGCCACTCTCTTTCATCTCTCTCTTGCTTGGATGTGCAGCCCACTTCTCTCTTCATCCTCTTTCATCTAACTTCATTCGGTGCTTTGGTATCAGATATCAAAATCTTACATGGTATCAAAGACAGGTTTTGCCACTGAGAATGTCCGGTAAGAATCTCTAATTTCCGCCCTAATCTTTGTTTCTTTTCTGCCATAATCCTCAAATCTCTATTTTCTGCCCTAATCCCCAAATTTTTGCCCTAACCCTAATCCCCAAATCGTCTGCCCTAATCCTATCTTCTACCCTAATCTGCCCTAATCCTACTGTCTGCCCTAATCTGCCATACCGTCGACCACCAAACCCTAATATCAAAATTTCTATTTTCCCCCCGTATTTTCTAATTATTGCATTTATGGATCCCCAACGCAATTCCAGTATCTTGTCGTCCAATTTCCTCTCCCAACTCATCTCACAAAAGCTAAATCATACCAATTATTTGACATGGAAACGTCAAATAGTCCCGTTCATCAAAAGTCACTGTCTCTATGGACATCTCAATGGCACCACACCTGCACCACCTGAATGGATTATGCAAGATGTGAAGAATGTTGCAGGGCAAGATCAAGAGATCATTGCAGAAATCAATCTTGAATATGAGATGTGGATGGCTCATGATCAATTTCTCGTTGCTTATATCACCTCCACACTATCAGAGGAAGTTTTGGGGGGTGTTGATGATGAGTTGTGGAATGTAATTGCTACCACATATTCTCAAGTATCAGAAGCGAGATTTCTACAACTCAATGAGGCAATTTCAGGAAATCAAGCGAGGCACACATTCAGTCTTGGAATATATACATGAGATCAAAAATGTCAACGATCAGCTTGAAATCATAGGGCATTCAGTCAGCGACAAGGATAAGGTACAGCAGGCTTTGAGTGGATTGAGGCCAGAATTTGATGTTTGTTGCACTGCTTTAGAGGTATTGTTTGTTCTTCCCTCTTTTGAAGACCTGAAAGCAAAATTGATTCAGCATGAAGCGAGTCGTGTACAGCAACATGAATTAGTTCATTCTGGCAGTCACAATGTATTGGTCACTGGGACCCATGTTTTGCAAGGAAGTCATCCAAGAGTTTGGAACTCACAGGCAGGGATGGGGAGAAGTATCCTTCCTACACCTAACACAAATACACAGGCAAATGTAAAGCGAAGGATACCTACTTGTTTTTATTGCAATAAGAGAGGTCATGTGAAGTCAGAATGTTGGCATAACCCTCAGAACAAAGGAAAACATGTCTGACAATAAGGTAGCAGGGTCATCTGTTTCGAACACGACTGCGGCATCGAACATTTCCCCTGATGTGCAACAGATTCTAATGACAGTGTTGTCTAAGACTCTAAAGTCAAACTCAAGCAAAATGAGGAAGGACAATCGTACGTGGATTCTGGTCCAGCAGCTCATGTAACTGGTGACGCATGTAAGCTTTCTAGTGCTCTCCCTTATTTAGCTAAAGGCTCAGTCGTCACAAGAGATGGTTCCCATCACAAAATATCACATATTCGAAATGCACACTTATCCATGGCTCATTCCTCGATACCCTTAATGAATGTTCTTGTTGTTCCAAACGTCAAGAAAAATATCATTTGTGTCAAAGCTTATTGATGATACTCATTCCTCTGTTGAGTTTACTCCTTCTGTTTATGTTAAGGATGCTCGAACCAAGAAGACATTCGCTAAGGGTGTTCGCAAAGGAGACATGTACGTCATTGAAGAAGCTCCAAAAGTGTCTATGTCTTGTGTTTCAGATTCATCCTTTCCCAGTCATGGTGAAGTCAATATCATAGAGTATGATATGCCATCTCTTTGGCATGGCACAGTCGTTTAGCACATTGTAGTCGGTCTTTCATTCAAAGTCTTGTTGCAAACGGACTATTACGAAAGTCCAGTCTAAGTCCTATCAGTGAGTCTAGCATGTGCTCAAGTTGTCATATTTGTAAGAGTCATGCTCTTCCTTTTCAATCAATAAATAAGCGAACTTCGAAGTTATTTGATACCATTCATTCTGATGTTTGGGGGTCTGCTCCTATTTCTTCTTCTTCTGGGAGTAAATATTATGTTGTTTTCATTGATTCTTATTTTCATTACACTTGGATTCACTTCATGAAAAGCAAATCAGAAGTTTTCCGCTTGTTCACCCAATTCCAATGCCTTCCTCCAAAACAAATATTCTAGTAATATCGTGCATTTCCAATGTGATGGTGGTGGTGAATTCATTTCGAAATACTTACTAAATCATGGGATCACTAGACAGATTTCTTGTCCACATACACCACAACAGAATGGTATTGCTGAAAGAAACTGAAAGAAAACATAGGCACACAGTTGAAAGTGCTCTCAGTATGATCCATAACACTGAATGCAGTCACCATAAAAAATCGGTATCTGATACCAGTTATAGAAGAACTGCTGGACGAACTACAAGGGGCAAACGTCTACTCCAAGCTAGATCTTCTGGCATCATCAAATCAGGATGGCCAAAGAGGACATTTCCAAGACAGCTTTTCGAACCCATGAAGGCCATTACGAATTTAAAGTAGTGCCATTCGGGGTTAACGAATGCACCAACAACCTTTCAAGCATTGATGAACCACATTTTTCATTCTTTCCTAAGGAGATTTGTCTTGGTATTTTTTAAAAATATATTTATTTACAGCAAGAGTGAAGAGGAACATCAAGAGCACCTACGGTTGGTGTTGAAAACACTAAAAGAGCATCGACTACATGCCAAGGCTTCGAAATGTGTATTTGAATGTGATCCGGTGACCTATTTGGGTCACACTATTTCTAAACGAGGAGTATAGATGGAAGAAGAAAAGGTGGCAGCCATTCATACCTGGAAATTACCTTCAGGAATTAAAGGATTGAGGGCTTTCTTAGGCCTGGCAGGGTATTACCGCAGATTTGTTAAAAAGTTTGGATTACATGCTGCGCCACTAACCAGCATGTTAAAAAAGGATCAGTTCAAGTGAGCACTCAGAGTGAAGCTGCCTTTGAGAAGTTAAAACAAGCTATCGTCAGCTCACCGACATTAGCAATGCCTGATTTCACCCAGACCTTCAAGGTGGAGACAGATGCATCTGAGAGTGGTGTTGAGGCAGTGCTCACCCAAGGGAAACACCCAGTCGCTTTTCTCAGCAAAGCTATGGGGGTTCGTTTCAAAATCAAATCCGCTTACGAACGAGAGCTCATAGCCATGGTCATGGCCATCCAGAAGTGGCATCACTATTTAGTAGGACGAAAATTTCAGGTTTTTACAGACCACAGCAGTTTGAGGCATTGCATGCAACAGAAATCAGTTAATGTTGCTCAAGTAAAGTGGATTATGAAGCTAGCTGAATATGAATTTGATGTTATATACAAGAAGGGCAGTGAAAACATAGTGGCTGATAGCTTGTCGCAGAGATATGAAGAAGAAAACAGAGCAGAATTAAATACCTTTTGTTTACCTTAGGCCTATTGCAGACTTATGGGAGAAGATGAAATAAGAACATCACATTTCAGCGGCTGTACAAAAGAAGAAAGAACAACTCGAGCAGAATGCAACTCAAGTGAATGGTTACCGGTGGAGAGACCCTTACCTATGCTATCAAAACAGAATATATGTACCTCCAAATTCCACACTCATCAAGGAATTAATTACCTACTTCCATGACGGCGTCGAAGGGGGACACCAAGGAGAGGAAGGCACTTACAAGAGGGCCCAACAGACCTTCTTTTGGCCAGGCATGAACAGAGAAATCAGAGAATATATCAAGGCCTATGATATTTGCAGACGGCACAAATATCATACGTTGCGCCCCGCTGGCCTCTTACAACCTCTGCCCATTCCAAACAAAATATGGGAGGACTTATCCATGGATTTTATTGAAGGACTGCCACGATCAAAAGGAAGATCAGTTATCTTAGTCGTTGTGCACATCCTATCGAAATACGCTCATTTTATAGCACTGTCACACCCCTTCACAGCCAAGGATGTGGCTAAGGCTTTTCAGGATCATGTAGGAAAGCTACACGGTATGCCACGGACAGTGGTAAGTGATCGCGACCCCCTGTTTTTAAGTAACTTCTGGAAAAAGTACTTTGAATTGCAGGGAACCAAACTACAAATGAGCACTGTGTATCCACAGTCGGATGGTCAAACAGAAGTTATAAATAGGGTACTGGAAACATATCTGAGGTGTTACGCCGAGTTCCAGCTGCATAACTGGACAGAATACCTCTCATGGGCAGAGTATTCTTATACTACGGCAGTACATTCAGCTCTAGGAAAATCTCCTTTTGAAGTGGTATATGGGTGACCCCCTCTTGATTTACGTCGCTTCCATCCTCAAGGGTCACAGCTGGACGAAGTAGATATTCAGCTCCTAGCAAGAGACCAAGTGCTGGATATTATCAAAAGCAAGTCGACAGCTGCTCAAAACAGAATGGCCAAGCAGTACAATAGAAAGCATCGTTCTCAAGAATATGAGATAGGTCAGTGAGTCTACTTGAAGAATTTCCCTACAGGAAAGATCCAGCGTCAGTCAGCCGGAGTCCATAAACATTAAACTGTCTACAAGGTATTCAGGTCCTTTTAAGGTGATTGAAAGGATTGGGACATTGGCGTATAGGCTACAACTTCCGGAGAGCTCTTCAATTCACCCTGTATTTCATGTCTCACGTCTGAAGGCCTGTCTGAAGGCCTGTTATTCTAATGCTGAACCAGAGAATAGAGTCAGCGCACTTCCAAGTGCTCCTCCAGGTGAATTATTCCCATTCCGAGTGCTTCAGCAGAAGAAATACAAAAGAAGAAATACAAAAAGACAAATCAACCTTACACTGCTTGGCTGGTGGAATGGCAAGGACCAGAAGCTCCTAGCCCATCTTGGGAAGATGCCAAGATACAACAACAATTTCCTGAGTTCACACCTTGAGGACAAGGTGTTGGTTAAGGGGAGGGTAATGTTAGCCTGAACCGTTGTTGGTCATAGTATAGGATACAGGAATAAGTGGGTCGGGTCTTAGAGATAGGAGATCCATAGTTCCCACATATAAAAGGGAACTAATACTGTTTAGAGGTTTATGTTTTCTAATGAAAAGGTTCCTCTCTCGCGTTGAGGGAGTTTGGCCCTAATTCTAAGGAGAGTTAGGTTAAGTGTGTGTGTGTTTTTACCTTCTTTATCGCAGCTCAGTTAGCCGACGGCTAACACGGAGGCAAGAAACCTCAGAAAGGGTTTTGCATAACAAATCTTTGCAAGAAATTCTTGTAAAGGTGATCACTGCACTTGCCCTTCCTGGTATTCTCTGCCATTCCACCAACAGAACATCGTTCCTGAGATGCTGTTCTGTTCCATTGAATCAACAAAGCTCAAAATAGACTTTATTGGAACCTGAGGCTACTACCATCTTAGTGCAGGAAAAAGCAATTAATCTGTGAAGACAACTCATAATTATACAAACATTTCAAAAATGATTGCCTTGCCAAACGACGAAGAGAGAAAGCTACAAAGGAAAAGGTATGAACCGAACCTTCCATGTGTACCATGACCAGTTTCACGCAACAGGACAATAACTTGAATGGTGTCGTTGAAATCCTCCTGCACCGCAAGAGCTATGACATTGATGGGGTCATAACGTGGATCAGGTTGCAGTTCTCCCCTTGATTCAGCAAGAATCTAATGAACACACCACATAGTGAAATTCAAAAGTGTACGCATGAGTCCAAATTCAAGGTAAACCAAAGTTTGTCAATTCCAAGAAATAAACGCAATTCAGAACCATGAAGACTACAACTCATTGATTCAATCTTATCTGTTTTGAACAAGTTGCATATGCACCATTTTGCAGGAAAAAAAAAAGCAACCTGATCATAGGCCAAAACAGCATTAAATTCTAAACAGGGACTTGAAATGCATCATATGATGCATGAACTATAGACAGAATTGCTAGCAACACAACTAGTATCATTAATGGGCATAAATTCAGTCATGCATATCATGAATAATGCACCATGTGACTGGATACTTGTGATGAAGTGATCATTAATACAAGGGAGACATGTTTGCCTGGTAATGAACTGCCAGCGACCTAATTAGTAATGAACTGATAAAATCAATGTGCATGAAGTCAGTTAACTACCCTTCCCTCTTCATGCATGCAAGACACTGACTTCATTTTTGTTCCATTCCTCAAGAGTCAAGATAACTACCACCAATTATATAACATGGGCCTTTATGATGGCACATTATGTATGTGGGAAAGGACCTTAGAACTTCATTGATGGCGTAGCATATAAATTGATTTTCTAATTCGTAAAAAAATAAAAAAAAATCATAAAAAGTAGAAAACGACCTAATTAGCAATGAACTAATAAAATCAATGTGCATGAAGTCAGTTACTCTACCTTCCTTCTTCATACATGCAGGACACTGACTTCATTTTTGTTCCATACCTCAAGATAACTACCACCAATTATATAACAGGGGCCTTTATGATGGCACATTATGTCTGTGGGAAAGGACCTTAGATCTTCATTGATGACGTAGCAGATCATAAATTGATTCTCTCACTCGTAAAAAGAAAGAAAAAAATCATAAAAGTAGAAAAAATAAAAAAAAATCGGTAAGATCAGGAAAATAGAGAAAACTCCAGAAAAAATCAGGAAAAATGTATTCCATATAAAAAACTTATCACATCCTTCATAAGTCACAATATTTTGACAAAACATTTAAAAATGAGGAATTAAAGATTCATAATAACATAATAGCTCCTACTAGCTCCTGGCAACACATAGAGCCTAAAGGTTGGTTCTAATATGTTCTTAAACATGACAGCTTCGCACCTTGATGTATTCATGCCTGGTAAAATTCGTCACTAGAAAAAATTCCTCCAAAAATTCATGTTTTACTGCATTGCTTCAAGACACAGAAGCCGACAGTTTTAAATACTGCCACATCGTTCTAGGGAAAATATTGGCAAAGATTTTCTTAAGCATTTCAGTGAAGCAATTTTTCTCAGGAAAATTTCGGGAAAAATCTTGGCAAATTCAAAAAAAAAATCCTAAAATTATAAAAAAAATATAAATGAGAAACTAATAAAAAAGTGAAAAGATCATCAAAAAATCATGATAAACTGTGGAATATTCATTTTTGCTAAGATTTTCCTGATATTTTTGTTTTACTTGTTTTTCTCATAAATATCGTGGGATTTTAGACGTGATATTTGTGACAATGGACTATTTTAAATATAAGAGAAATAAAGTCTCACGAGATCTCATCACAGATGAAAATTGTCAGTTTGTCACACTAAAAGAGATGTATTAGCCAAAAAATAGGCAACTTGTCTTCACCTCAATACTTAACAAGGTTAGCTGTTGGCCAGCACCATATCTTGCAGGGTCACGGAATCCACTTTGACTCAAAGGAGTAAGTTTCGATTTACCAAGTGGGCCAGATATTTGTGATAGATCATCCGCATTATCATAAGAACTCCTCTGTGAATCATCAGCACACCTATTCGGAGCATCTTCTGCATTAACATCAACATCACCAGCATCATACTCACCATCAAAAGGTCAACAACATAAATCTGGTTCATGCAAGATATAAACTTACTTGACACATTGATGTCTGAAGTCAAGATGGTGGTTTGAGGAACCAAAGCAGTACACATATTTTCAGATTCTGAAGATGTTTTCCCAAATTCAGGATTAATCTTCAACAGTTTTCCTTTCTCAACAATTTCCACATCACAGTGAACTGGTTTCTGAAGCCAGTTATTAACAGAGGCAGGAGAGGGTGGTGAGAGAGCGGGAGTCAACATAAATAAAAGTGAGCCATCATTTAGACAATGTGTTGGAACTCCATGGATCACATCTGCAAGCTGAGGAATTCCCATATCATCACTGCAACACTTATCCACTTCATTTTTGTTTTCCATCAAAAAGGGGAGCATATTCACTGGGAAACAAACAATCAGGCACAATTAAATATGCTACAAGTTAATCAGGACAATGGTAACAGTTTCTAGCTAAGACGCAAGTCCCAAAAAGAGAGGGAGAGAGAGAAAGAGAGATTGCTCCACTAACTTTTCTCTTGAATTGCTAAGATACATTAAAGAAAACCTCTTATTCTTATCCACAACTTTCAATGGCAAGTCACGAGCAAAGCCCACAAAGCACTCGCAACTTGAATGCTGAAAGAAGTGTTCAAGGTTTGATGGATGAATTTCATTTTAATTGATGATACTGAAGATTACTGATTCAGTTCAAACAAATCGACATCCCGGAAGGACAAGGAGAGCATCGAGAGGTTGAATACATAGTCAATCAAATTGCATAGACATAGATAGGGATTGATGGACAAATGCCAGGATTGAAAACCAATTGACTCTAACTTGGAGTTGGAGGTTCTCACACAAGTTGTGATGAGCCTCCTTGTAGAAGGACATAACTCCCCTGTCTATTCCGATGTCAAAATCTCCCATTTAGTAAAAAACTGGCACGGTTGGCAATACCGCGAGGAGCTACACCCGGTTGGCAATACCGCGAGGAGCTACACGTATCCTAAGTGAACTCCATGCCTAAAATGTCTAGACAAGATTAGAGTGTCCCTGTACAATTTCAACTACGGGCAGATGAAACTCTCACAAGCTCATAATTAGCATAACAGCATATAACCTACTTTTAAGTGCATTTGACAAGCTTTAGCAAAGATTAATCAATGACCAAGGCAATCAATCATCAAGTAATCTACTCTGTTACTGTCAAAAAAAATAATGAAGCTAGAAATGTACGCCACTTTATATTCCCCTAGTGACAGACATGAGAAAGCACAAACAAAACAAATTGCTGATGCAACAGCACAGCCAAGGTATTGTTGTAATGCTCCAGTTGCTGATGTATGAGGCCACTCTCAATCTTTGTTCGAGTGCAAGGTTTCAAACTTTCAAGGGTTTATAACTTTATAAGCTCAAGCCATGTTATGTATATGCCACATCTCAGTCACATTGGATTAGATTGTTTTATACAAATTAACAAAGATAACCAAAATCAATGAGCTAAATAAAGCTTGCATAATGAAGTATTAATGTACATTAAGCAGCATATGAAAGACATTGTTGCCTAACAATCTTTGACCACCACAAGAAAACACCCAACCATAGTCGAATCTATAATTCTCAAGTATTAGGACAACAATCACATGGAAGGGTCTTTTTAACCTAGGATAAAGATTAAAATCGCACTGCACAAATATACTAATAGGTCAACCTGATCATGCGAGTAAAACTACTAAGAGGCATATTTGATTTTGCTGGCAGACAAAAGACCAAATCATATTGTTCAGTCAATTAAAGAGGGAAATGAGATTGTCATCTAAAAACTGAAAGATGAGATCTGATCATATGCACAAACCAGATCAACATAAGTTAGGTGCATGAAATGGTACTGATTAAATTTCCTATAAAGAAGCATCAGCAGATATGCTAACAATTGATAGTCCATACTGATGAACTACTTGAATAAGGTTCCAGCAGCCATAATGAAAATTTTCATGGCCATGTGAGCTGGATTTTGGTCAAACACTTGACCGGTAAAATGAGCAGAATATCATTGCAAATGGGGACAAAGACATATTCAGTATTTCAGGAAGGCATGTGTTTGAAGTACTCACAGTCTGTTAACGAGTCATGATTTCCAATATCAGCAGGATTACCTTTACAGGTGAAAAGCTCACTGTCAGTATTCTGTCTTAATTGTTCTAAAGTAGGTGGTTTTTTGGCAAAAGCCATCATGATAGGATCCATTCTGGAACTCTGGCTGCATTGATCATGAGATGGTGAGACTACAGCAAGTTTAGCATCCATAGCCGCATCCCGGAGGTCCTTAACTGTTACAGGACAGTGGGATAGAACAGGGGTACCATCCATGACATTCCTGGATTCACGAACAATTTTCAAGCTGGAACTTTTAGAAGACCCATCGAGTAAACATTCATCAGATGACAATGATTCCTGGACAACATCAGATGTATGTAGCTCAATACTTTCTGTCAACTCAGTGGGAACTTTTGAACTCAAAGCATGGATGGTGGCCGAGCCAAGATCAAGGTCACTGTCAATGGGTCCATATTTACAACAGTCAACAGGCTTCCATTCTCTGGAAAAAACAGTCCGAGCAGAAACCGAAGATTCTCCATACAGTATAGACTGGCCTATAGGTGATGATTTTCTGGTTTTTGTGTCATCCAGATTGTTCTGCCCCTTGCTGGTCCCATCAATGCAATCATACTTGGTCGCCAGGTCCAAAGGTGGTTTATTCTTACCCAGGCCATCTAAAGGCAACACCCCATACCTGTGAAGTTTGCCATTGAAATGCTTCAGTTTGCAGTCTTTCAGCTCCATTCCTGACTTGACCGATGAGTTCAGATGAGCTAATTTCAGAGAGGAATAAGCATTTTGGGCCACTACATCTTTATTATTATCATTTTCCTCAAGATGGGAAGATGTACTTTTATGTATCCTTTTACCAGGATCATGCTTCTTAGCAGACTCATGGCAGGTATTTTCTGACATTAGTTGATGGTGATTCCTCTTCCTCCTCATCAAGTCCCTCAAAGAAGAAGCTTCATCCACTTCTCTCAAAATAGATATCTCATCAAAACCACCAGCGGCAGACGCACCATGCTCATGCCCACCCTTATTCATCAGACATGCTGTAGAACAACCGTTACTTTCAGGAATGTGACATTCAGCAGGCACATCATACGCTGGACACCTTGGATGAAATCCAACCATTGAAAAAGGCAAGGAACACTGTAATTGCTGATTGGATTTGCATCCATCAATGGAACAACTAAAATCAACACTTGGCATTTCTTCCTGAGAATTTCTTTCATATGCTTTGTTCCCCATTTCTGGTTCATCACATGAACCATCCATCTGAGGAATTAAATTTACTGGTGAAGGAGGAGCAAGATGATGAGGATTATCCAAATATATCTGCTCTTCAAACCCCTTAAAGTTCAGGGCATCCTCAACTGAGTCAAGTATGTCCTGACATTCCTGTTGGGATTCAATTTCATACTCTGAGTAAGCTTTTTCCAGAACTTCACCGACTGTAGCAGCTGGTAGTAGAGGGCTCAAGACACATTCATGGGCAAGCTCATCATCGGAGTCTATATCTTCCTTTGCTTGGGAAGAAGCAAGCCATTTAAGAAGGCCAAGTGCCTCAATATCGCCAACCTGAAGCCACAAGTCATGAGTTAGAAATATTTTTAAATAGCTGTACCTATGAGTAAAGTAAACTTTCAGAAAATTTTGGAAGCACAAATCCATGTCAAGTGAAAATCCCCACTGAAGGATTTATGCGAGTAAGGACTAACCAAATAAATTATAACATTCTAGAGAAGTTTGGATCACCAGATGAATCGAGAATAACTTGGCAAGCTAGCATCAATAACTACTTGCAAATAACTGCAAGCCAGCATAGCTCATCCCAATATTTATTTGATAAGCCAAACCATTCAGGAATAATGATAACTATCATTTTGACCGAATCACATGAGCACAGGTACAGGTTTGGCCATGAGTACAGCAATGTGGATAAACATTATCACAAATATCATTCATGGGCTTTAAACAGTGAGGTAGGTTTTTCTCAGGTATAATATGCCAAAGTCGAAAATTTTTGGAAAAAACTTGGCAAGTTTTTGAAAATTAAAAAAAAAATAAAACCTAAAAAGAAAATGCAAAATTAAATGGAGTAATAAAAAAATCGAAAATGCCAAAAAATGTGCTGCTTCATGTTTTTTGTCAGTTTTCTAATTTTGGCATATTTTAAAAAAAAAATGATTTTTTTTTCGCTGACCTATTTTTTGAACTATAAAATGGGTTTTTCTTTTTGAAAAAGATGGGTTTTATGCAACAACGGGATATAGGCATGGCAATTTTAGTAAATGTGGTACAGGGATATGGAAAAGTATACGTACATATGAACATACAAATACTTAAAATATGTGTGTGTGTGCATGTATATAAGCAGAATTTGTTATTGTATTTGAGAGTTTTTGCAAATTTGCAAGCTCTCCAAGCATTTATTGTAAGTTTAAAAATTCAAGTTTTTGTAATATAAAGCCCCTGAGAAGGGAGATCAGAGAAATTTTATCAAAAGAACTATAAATAAGGGGGCAAAGGGTCTCTAGTCTCTACCCAAACCTTTGGCCAATCTCCCTCTCTTTCCTTATCGTCCTAAAGATGTGTCCTCTCTCAAAAATAGCAAGTATATCTCTCTCTCTCTCTCTCTCTCTCTCTCTCTCTCTCTTTTTATGGAATTGAAAGAAAAAGAAAACCAAGAGCCCATACTCGAAGAAGACTTTTACCGCATGTGGGAGAAACATGTTTTCCTTGCATGGGAGAAAGAAATAACAAAGAAAGAGACAGGGGAAAGAGAGAGAGAGAACAAGCCAGGATATGTCCCATACCTTATTGCCATGTCAACATACCAACACCGACATGGGTATGAGACCATTTTTCCATATTCATGGCACTTAGTTGACCCAATGGTCACTGAAAAACCACCATGTACTCATTCCTCTCATTCATGTTATGTTGTTAACTTCTCCAAGATATACGCTTGACCATGACAACAACTAACATACAGTCCAGGAGATTATCTCTCCAAATGTAAAAATCTTATACACAACCAAAGACATCTCAAACCCACAGTTCCTGTGATGTAAGCAGCATTTGTACCTCGTTAGTTGATTTTAAACATTCATCAGCACCACTTTTCAGCTCCAGATTATGCCCCATCATCACCTTCTGCAAACAACGATCATCCTTTAGCTTATGATGTAGAAGATACAAAAGAATATACATGCAAACAACTGCACTCAACCATATATTCACCACTGACAGGGGCAGCATTAGGAATATCAGAGGACCCAAGAGATGGCTGAGATGTTTCGTTTAGCTCTGAATGATTTATATTACAAGAGCCAGATGTGGAGTCAGCAAACAACTTTATGAGTAGGTTATCATAGTCCAGCCCCAAGGAAAGTGACTGCATTACATCTTCTGGAGGTGGTCTAGTGGTATCACATGAAACTAATTCCAGAATTCCAGACCTGGCATGTTCTTCCTGTTCATGATGATACCTTTCAAGCTCAAGATACAAGCGTAAAATCCAATGTATTAGCTGAAACATTTACCATGCATACCTCCCATATCGGTATAAGGGATTGGACCATTCTTACATCCGAATTAGCTTGAGAAAAAGCCATGTATAACAAACAGTTCTTATTTAGAATTTCTGCAATGAAAAACAAAGTGAACAAGATTGTTACTTAGAGTCTCTGCACCGTAAAGTTCTGTGAAACTTAATTCAACTTCCTCAATGATCAGGATGCATATAAATGAGATATCATGTACCATCTACAGTAGTATCACACTCAAGCTCACACACACTTTGCCTTGGTGGAGAAATATTCTCTTTATCTGATGTGCCTGCCTCAGGAGAAAACCATACCCAATCAAATGAAACTGTCGAAGACAACCAGGGCATAGGAGAAGACACAAAATCTCCACCTTCCACCTGCATATAGGTTTAGAATAGGGGGGAGACTGAGCTATTAATCAAGGAATAACGAAAAAAGATCAGCATTTTCCATATTGAAAGGCAGAGACCACCTGAGTGGTATTGCAACCAGATCTGTTAAAATATCCATTTGCCCTAGAACACAATTCCTGTGGCATTGGATTTCGGAATTTCACCTTCGATAAATGGATGTGCCCCATGCCATACAAATTGTTATCAACCTAACAGAGGCATGAAGATTGTTATCAACCAAGCGAATAAGCTTCACTAAGAATATCCTACAAAATTTCGTGAAAATAAATATTCTATATGTAATAAAAGATGAAATAACATGTAAATACAAAATGATGCTAACCTCACCCAGTTATATGTTGCACTACAGATGAAATCTCCAAACATATAACTAGCTACTGCGAGGACGAAAATGTCCATTTTACAAAATATACCTTAAACTGTGATGAGAAACAAACAAAGCAATATTTGTAACTAATTAAACCATATAAATTACAAAATCATTGCATATGAAATAAAATACCATACTTCATTTAGAAACAAGTAGACACCAAAATAGGTCAAATACAGATATGAACAGGTTTCACACTATGTCACGGGTGCTCCTCTTGAGGAGTACCCGAGCGGTACAAGTACGGTACGGGTACGTCCGTGGGTGCGGCAGGGGTCACCCAAGGTCATTTTGTACCCTTTTTAGACTCGGTCAAAGTTGACCGAGTCTAAAGTTGTCCATTTTAAATGTTATCCTTTTTTCATTTTAACGTTTTAAACATTTGTAACGTTAAATTTTTCAAAACCCTTTTTTCCTTTTTCATTTTGTTTCGTTTCCTTGATTCTTCTCTCACCGACGAAGGCAGCGACGACCGGCGAAGGCAGGGGCCGCGACCGGCAGCTATAGGCGACGGAAGGCGACCGGCGACGGCTGGCGGCGAACGGCAACAGTATCTGCCTTTTTCTCATTTTTTGTCGAGCTTCTAAGCCTTCCATCGTCAACGCTTTTATTGATCTCTCATCTCTCCGACCATCACTCACCAATCACCACCCACAATCTCCATCACTCACCAAAATCGAAAGGCCTAATCAAAAGAATAAAAGATAGAAACACCAAGTAACGATCGACAGTGTATTGATCCCAGCATACAACGGAGATTCACAAAGATGCAGACAAAGGCAGATATTCATATGCACGGTGATGGTGGGTAGACTAATAGTGATTTGTTCATTCATTCACAGACTAGAGTAAAAGATAGAAACACCAAGTAACGATCGACAGTGTACTGATCCCAGCATACAATGGAGATTCACAGAGATGCAGACAAAGGCAGATATTCATATGCACAGTGATGGTGGGTAGATTAATAGTGATTTGTTCATTCATTCACAGACTAGAGGCAGTGTGCAAGAAGGGATGTGCGCCGAAAGTGTGTGGCAACAGATGGTGGGCAGCGACGGAGTGGGCAGAGCCACTTTTCACCGGCTGAGATTGTGGGTGGTTGTTCCTTTAATTGGCAGAATTGGGGGTCTTATGAATATGTTATTCTATTTGCAATTTTTTAATATATATATGTGTGAATATGTCATTCTGTTTGAAATTTTTTGACATATATATTAATATATATATATATATATATATATATGTCCGTGTGTGTGTATGGCTGTACCACCGCACCCAAATTTTTTGAAAATGGTCCGTACCGGCACCCGTACCTATGTGACATAAACTTTCACATAGTTTTAATTTGCAGGCGAGTTCTGGACCTAATGCAGATTGGGCTCAAATGACATAACACATGAGATTATGTGACGCCATCATTTGCTAAAAAAGGATCGGTATCTCTTTCTGCGTCTTCGGGAAAAAAGAAAGATCTTGGTGGGCTTCATTTTTTAAGCTTCTCATTACCCGCAGGCGCTAGCGGCCCTTAGGGCTTCAACAGCGCCTCCGGTTTCTTCTTCTGCATTTTCTTTAATGGAAAAATGCCGTCAGGGCGGCGCCCCGTGAAGCTCCACTTTTCTCATAGCTTTGGCTACCGCAGTGCTACTCCCTGGTCCTGGGGGAGAGGGCACATCCAATCCCAGCAGAGGTCGGGGAACCTGAAGCCCTAGCTCCGGTCTCCATGGATGCATCCTCATCAGATGCCATTATCCATACCAACCACTGAAAGTAAAATGGATCCACTAACACCACCAAATTATGTTTGCTAACCCGCTTACAACTAGATCCAGATAAACCACTTGTATATTGTCCAGATCATGTCACATTAGTTTGCATCCTAGGAATGTGCAATTCTAACCAATGGAAGAACCAAGTTATTAAGCAAAAGCATGTTCAACAAGGACAACAAACTAATGAAAAGAAGGGGAAGAAAACATAAATCCAGTTTGCTTTCCAAAGATTAATCAAGGTATCTACATGGCCACAAGATGTTGCATCTACTTCTTTTTTCCCTCAAAGGCCACTTCCTCACCATTAAAGCAGTTCAATCCAAACCAGTAACATATCTTCTTGTGACATGAACTTTTCCAGTTTGTTCATTTCCTCCTTTTCCCTATCCTGGTCCTACTCCAAGTTGTACGGAGGCACATTACACGGTGAAACATTTAAGGAAAATTCCAAAACAAACAACTGATGAGTCTACAAACTGTGAGAACATAGTAAAACACTTCGAATGAGAAAATGAAAATGCCCAGAAAATGTGTGGCACTCCCATTTAGGTCCTATAAATAAGTAAACCATAGCTAAGGCAAAAAAATAGAGAACCAAAAGATTAGGGAAAAACAAGGGTATCAAAAAGTTCCTTGAAGAAAGTTTGTCTTAAAAGTTCTAAAGCAAACAGAAAACAGGAACAAAAAAAAAATCAACTGAAGGAGAGACAAAAAAAACGAACCCAATGACAGATGCATCTAATGCTACAGAAGATGTCAATCAAGAACAATGGAATCAATCTTCTACAAATGTCCTAAGACAAGACAAACTAAATCCTTCCTTCAAAATTTTATACAGAGCAGCCATCAAATTTTAACTGAAGAGATCAACCTTGGACCTTACCAACTATTAGCTATATGCAAAAGAATAAGAAGAACCACATCAGTTGTTAGAATGTATGTATTCCTATATATATATATATATATATATATATCTATGTGCATGTACATTACATATATTAGTGTGCTAATATATGTCTTACATAGATAGATATGTGTATATTTTAGGGTACCTAGGTCATACTTGTAATTTTCCATTTTCTTTTATGTATTTTTATATTTCCTTTTACACCTTTATCATTAGTTAAGAGAGGAACTAGCTGTTGGGCCTCTCTCCAACGGCTAGAATTCTAGCAGTTGGAAATGGCCCAACAGCCATTTCCTCTCCTCCTCTCCTCTTCCCTTGTGTTATAAATAAGGGACTGTTGTCCCCTTTAAGTGTATGGCTTGTTAAGCCACTTCTTGTATTATTGTTGAAGATAAATACATGTTTTCTTTATCCTCTTGTTAGAGGACACTTGTGTATTGCCTTATTGAGTTAGTGGGAGATTCAAGAGTGATATTCTTGAAGTTATTTGCCTAAGTTTTAGGCCTGATTTACATGGTATCAGAGCCACGTTTTGGCTATTCATCTTGCTGTCCTGCAGAAGTTTCAGCTCTCACTCCTTCTTTGGAGNAATGGAGCGTTGGTCATCACAAAATCATTACTTGGATCTTGACTTGTGTTGACAATGCTACTAGCGGGCAAATTTCTAAGTTAAATTCTGCCCTAGAAGCTTGGGAATATCTAAAGAAAACTCATACCATGAGAGACGTGGCTTATATGCATCATGTCCAACTCAAGATTCATAATCTTCAACAAGGAGATAGATCCATTAAGGATTACGTGGCTGAAATGGATCAATTGTATGATGAATTAAGTATTTTTGAACCACATTGGACACAAGATCTTATTCTTAGAGAAAAGCAAATCCAACGTGACAAGTTTTACAAGTTTATCATAGGTCTTAGACCCGAATTTGATGGTGTTAAAACTGCTTTACTTCATCGTTCTAAAACACCATCTATGAATGAGGCGATTGCGGAGCTTCAAATGGAAGAAAATCGACTTTGTCTTGATAAAGAGAAAGTCAACAATGTGCTTGCCACATCTAGGCCGGGGGCCCACTTGAGACCTTATAGACCTCCTCACTTCAATCGTACAAATGAAGGAACAAGGAGAAAAATTATTTGCTATCATTGTCAAGAAGAAAGACACACCAAGCCAAGATGTCCAAAACATAGAATGTTTGATAAAAGAAGCAATGTTGCGGCTCAAATTCAAGAAGAGAAGAAAGAAGCAAGTTCATTCCAACTTGAGCAACTCATAAGTGCTCTTCAACCTTTTCTAAAAGGAGGAAGCACACCTTCAACTTTGGGAGCTATCGTGGCATCTACTTCTTCAAGTAAGTACTCTTGGATTATTGATTCGGGTGCATCTTTTCATATGACTCCTTGTGGATCCCTTCTCACCGAATGCACTAAAAATGATTCTCATTCCTTTGTGAAAACGGCGGATGGTACCTCTCTTGAAATTGATTCTTGTTAAAGATACAAAAGAAAGGGGTTTTCTGAAATATTAGGAAGTTAGGGAGGATCTCTTTAAATGTTTGTTATTTTTAGTGGACTTCTTTTGTAATTTTTCCCTAACCCTAATCTCTTAATAGAGATTAGAGTCACGTAATGGATTATTCTTTCAGCCTCTCTCTCTCTCTCTCGCAACATGGTATCAGAGCGGGTGTGGGCGTCGACGGCAAGGTGACCTTCTCCGGCGACCTTCTCCGGCGACCATCGTCTCCGGCGACAATCTTTCCGGCGAACAGGTTCCTCTTTTTTTTTCCCTTCGTCCTCTCTCTTGTCATCGCTACTCCTATTCCCTCTTATCACCCAATAAGGAGACAGTGAGGAAATAGGGGTTGGGCGTGCCGTGTAAAGGAGGACCTGATCACGCCTATGTGGAAGGCGTGATCAGATCCTCAGTGGTCGTATGAAGCAGACTCTTGTGGATGCAGCGTGAGGTGTGACGCTGTGGTTTGTGATGATCGTAAATAATATTTCGGTTAAGTCAGGCTGCGTGAGGAGTTGTTGCTGCTTTGTGGAGTCTATATGTTGCTTATAATTTCAGTTTGTGAATATGATCAGCATTTTTCTATAGATCGTGGATACTAATTCAGTAAAGTAAGGCTCGTAAGGACTACTGCTGATCCTTAGTACAACTGTACAAGTTTTTGTTTGATTTCATGGATTTCTTTGACACGTGGACAGGAAGTTTTATGAGAACTAGCTGCTGTTATAAGTGGCAGTAGTCTTCAGCCAGTCTTCAGCCGTTGGGAGTTCATTTTTTTTTTTTCGGCTGAACCAAATCTGAAGTGACAGTAATTTCCTAGCCCTCTTTCTTTAAACGTTTGCGTCACTCTGGTCTTCTTTATTTACTATGGCTGAAAACAGTAAATCTGAAGGGTCTACTGACTACAAGATGGCTGGGAATTCATTCTCTTATGGAACCACGATGAAACTTAATGGCTCAAATTATGAAATATGGTCTAGGGTATTCATAATGTCGGTGGCTGGCCATAGGAAGAAATATATCCTTGAGGAGGATGAACCTATTGAGAAAAAAGGGATATATGCTGCGTGGGATGAAGATAATTATATTGTTATGTCTTGGATTATGAATAGTGTGGAGTCTCATATAGCCCCAACTATTGCATATTATACTAAGGCCAAGGATATGTGGTCTTTCTTGAGAAAGACATACTCGCATGCCACTAATGTAATCAAAATCCTGCAACTAGAAGAGGAGTTATGCAACATTCGACAAGGGGATCAGGACCTATCTCAGTATTTTGCTACTTTGACTGCTGCATATGAACGGTTAAAGGCTCTTCGTCCACCTTGCCAGCATTGTTATGCATCACACGTTGAGACTGGTATGGTGGCGAAGTTTTTGTCTGGCCTATCTTCAGAATACTCTGTAGCAAAGTCTCAAATTTTAACAGGCAGTGAACTTCCAGATTTAGCAGACACGTATAATAGGCTGAGTCGTTTTGCAGCCATTCTTGCTCAGACTATGCATGACACACCAGTCTCTGCACTTGTGATATCAGGAGGACGGGGCCCTAGTTCTTTTGGAGGTACTAGGGGACGTGGTACAGGCCGCGGTGCTGGACGTGGCAGATTTCAGTGCTCTTATTGTGGCAAAATTGGTCATCTAGAGGATCGTTGTTGGGACAAACATCCTCACCTCAGGTCTAAT